>JAHDVF020001170.1:0-28149 GCA_022606425.2 Lepidostoma basale
GGATGAAAGTAGAATAAATGCAGTAGAAAAGAGATCTCTTAGACGAATGTGTGGATACTCTGTGTATGATAGAGTGTCGAATGAAAATATAAAAAGTGAATGCGGTGCTAATGATGGTGTCATGAACAAAATAAGGAAAGGATCATTAAGATGGTTTGGACATATGGAAAGAATAAATGAAGAAAGAATGGTAAAAAAAATATATGTTAACGATGCAAATGGAACCAAAAATAGAGGAAGACCGAGGAAATCGTAGCACGAACAAATAAATTAAATATTGAATGTCGGCCATGTGAGGAGTCAGAGAAATCGACGCGCGTGCATGACACGATGTATGAATGTTGAGGAAGCGAGAGAAATATGTCAGGAAAGAAAAGTGTGGCAGTCCATTCTTTCTGCCTACCCCTTCGGGGAGACGGCGTGATGGTTAGTTAGTTAGTTAGTTAGTAAAGCAATTATATATATTGAACTGGCGGATCCGACAGACGTTGTCCAGCTCGAACGTTGGCTTGCCTGCTAAACTTACTAGAAGATTTTAACGTTCACCTAACGGGTCCAATTGTGAATCTTAACCACGCAGGCACTCACTCAAACCAAAACAAAAAGTTTCATAAAAATTTGTCCAGCTGTTTAGGAGGAATTCAGCTACATACACTCCTACAGAATAATTATACAGTACACTCCCGATTTTACGGGGTCGGGTCAACCGGGAAGCGGATTATCCGGGACACTTGAGTCATTGAGTCAATAGTACTTATAATGCAAACAATAACTCAAATCTGTCATAATAACATTGGACTAAGTTCACATTTGTTCCACCGCCAACATACGTTTGTGGCTTTATAGTCGTGTCATAATGTTTCGAGTTTGTAATAAAGCAACCGCAGCGTAGTTCATACTCATTAAACATTGACGTTAATTAAGCACTCTTTCAATGAATTGCAATAACAAGGTGATTTCAATGCGTCTTCTGGATGGTTGACGCGCTTTTAATAGAGACACGGTAACCGACAAATTTCTATTCATGGCGAAAAATGAAGGAAGCCAATCAAATAGTGTGACACTGCCAACACGTGCGTCTTACTAAGCGAGTAGGTATACATAAGCGCATAAAGCGCTGTTTATAATTTCACTTTTTTTTACGTTTTTTCATGTTTTCGGATTAACCGGGAAATCGATTATACGGGATTTTTTTTGTCATCCATCTCGGAAAATCGGGAGTGTACTGTATATATGTAAAGATGTATAATGCCAATTTATTTATTTATATTTGTATTTTACGCGCATTTGATAGGGTTAAAATAGGGTTGAACTGGGCAGGTTTCGGCAAACTAAAACAAGTCTTTGAAACCAAAAAAACTCCAATACGTCCAAAGAGAAAAGTCTATGATTCATGCATACTGCCGGTGATGACTTATGGGATGGAGACTATGACCCTCACCAAGAGAAATGTAGAGAGATTAAGAGTCACGCAGCGTTCCATGGAAATAATCTCCGAGATAAAATCAGAAATGAGGAGATTAGACGCCGAACAAAAAAACGGACATCATGGAACGACTAGCGAGACTGAAGTGGCAATGGGCGGGTCATGTGGCGAGACAGAGTGAGGATAGATGGACCCAGAAAATAATAAGGTGGAGACCATGGGAAAATAGGAGAAGCGTCGGCAGGCCGCAAAAAAGGTGGGCCGACGACATTGCTGCCGTGGGGGGAAAAATGCTTCTACATCCAGAGATCTCGGTGTTCTGTTCGATGCTCAATTATCGTTCAATCTTCACATAGTTGCTCTTTGTAATAGTTCCATTAAAATGCTTGGATTTGTTTTCAGGACTGCCAAGATATTTTCGAACACACAGGTACTTCGGGTGTTGTATAATTCCCTGGTAAGAAGTCGGCTGGAATAAAGTTCCGTTATTTGGTCACCGCCTGGGATCCGATATTCTCTGATGGTGGAGCGAGTGCAGAAAAAATTTCTGCCCTTTCTTTACCTCAGGGAGCGCGGTTATTACCCGTGGCTCTTTCCGACTGAATTCTTGCTAGGTATGCTAAGCTACCAATCATTGGAGAGAAGGAGGAATATGCACATGGGAGTTCACTTATTTCAGCTGATTGGCGGCCGTATACAGAACTCGGATGTCCTAAGTGATGTAGGTCTATTTGTCCCTGACCTTCGTCAAAGACAGCACAGATTGTTTTATTTGCCACGCTTCAGAACCAACCTGCCAATGGTTATGCCTGTGGGTAGGGCAATCTTATTGCTTAATCGGATCGCCTCGGAGGTCGACATATTTCGTGATAGTGTGAGTTGCCTCAGGGATGCAATATCAATGTTACGATTATAATGCTTCTCTTTTTATAATGTAATTGCAAACGATCTGGAATTGTATGTCTGTAATGTTTGTGATTTTCATCAAAATAAATTAAATGAAATGTGGCTGCAGCTGTTAGAAAATAGAGACGAGAGGAAAGAAAGGGAAGAGGCCTATGTCCAGCAGCGGACCGATGAAGGCTGACGAAGAAGAAGAAGATTTCACGCGCGTTTGATGCGCATAAAAATATAATATTGCATGTATTATATTTGTTTGATTTAAATAGCTAATTAGAATCGAACGCCGACGATCTTAGTACTTTGAACCTATTGATGTCCTTCTGTTTCGTTAATGCGGTACGCGTTCTATTTTTAAATAATTTTATATAGGGTAAGCAGTACAATGAATGGCACTCTAAGAAAAACTTTTCATGTTTCATGTCTATGCGTCTCACTTTTTATGTTTATGATTTTTTTCTTTTTAAATTCATATTTTATGAACTATTTAGATAATAAAAAACACACACTGCAATCCTTCTGAAATAACCATTAGTCGTAGATTTTTTTGCAAAAAAAATATCCTAAAAACATAATCATTGGCACCTCGAGTATAATGATTGGCATAACGTAAATGTATAATTATTGGCACAGTAAATATATTTATTCAGAGGGATCATTCTCATTATCTACTTCTAAATTGGTTCTTTCTCTACTAATCCAAGTAGGTTTAAGTTTTTTTGTAAATATTAAATAATGCATTGAAATCAGGTGACT
This sequence comes from Lepidostoma basale, assembly GCA_022606425.2. Taxonomy (NCBI): domain Eukaryota; kingdom Metazoa; phylum Arthropoda; class Insecta; order Trichoptera; family Lepidostomatidae; genus Lepidostoma; species Lepidostoma basale. The sequence goes on from JAHDVF020001170.1 coordinate 3,083, forward strand.
TGTTAACGTTTTTTTTTCCATTTCCAATTCTCAATTAGTTTTACCAGGCATGAAAAAATAAATTCCTCAAATGCAAAATATATTAATTAAAGATTTTAAAACAGTGCGAAAATTTATTATTTCGACAATTTTACAGTTTCTACGTGCTATTGAAACGAAGAGTGCTAATCATTGGGGGGGTGCCAACATTAGTACTTCTTACCCTATGTGATATAATTTTGTTTTGTACGTAATGATTTATTTTTTGAATATTTAAACGAGGTCGATTTTTATTACATTTTCTTATCTCGTAAGAAAGGTCTTAATAGGGTCTCATTTTTCTAATGCTATTGTGGTGGAAGGTTTGGCCGACTAAGTGTCATTTCCAGGGGCGCCGGGTGTTTAAGTAACACCACACGTGGAGGCACATTATTTGTCCCCGGTTATAAATATTAATGTATCAATAAGTTATAAACTAACTAACTAACCATCATGCCGTCTCCCCGGAGAGTTAGGCATTATTCTCTAGATTCCTCTATATTCATACACCGTGTCATGCACGCACGTCGATTTCTCCGACTTCTCACGTGACAAACTTTTAATATTATTTATTTTGATCGTGCCACGTTTTCCTCGGCCTTCGTCTATTTCTAGCTCCGTTCAAATCGTTTACATATACCTTCTTTACGATTCTGTCTTCACTCGTTCTTTCCATGTTTCCGAACCATCTTAACGACACTTTCATTATTTTGTTCATCAATTTTTCATTAGCACCGCATTCACTTTTTATATTTGCATTTGACACTCTATCATACACATATATTTACTGGAAATTCTTCTAAGAGATCTCATTTCCATTGCATTTATTCTACTTTCATCCATTTACATATACCTTATTCACCATTCTGTCTTCACTCATTCTTTCGATTTATCCATACCATCTTAACGAACCTTTCATTATTTTGTTCAAAATGCTTTTATTCGTACCACAGTAGCTTCTTATATTAGCGTTTGAAACTCTATCATATACAGATTTACCACACGTCCGTCTTAGAGATCTCATTTCTACTGCATTTAGTCTACTTTCATCCTTCTTTTGCCAGTTCAATGCGTCGGCACAAGAACACCATTGTGTACTGTCATCTCAGCTTTTCTAGGTGTTCTACGATCCAGTTTTTTTAAATACATAAAGGTTGTAGCAGTTTGTTAATTACTTATTAATTAAAATAGTTGTTATTTCTTAAATTTATTAATAAGAATAAAATATACAACATATTTCGTTTTGTTGTCATTACAACATACATTGGTTACTGTACCTCACTCACACACTTATCTCTAATTACATAAAAAATAATTTACTTACTGACATAGCAATCGCTCACATTAAAAACAATTATCTATAATCAATATTCAGCTAACAATATACACATAGATGTGCTATAGATCGTAAAAGCATTTTATATTATGCATTTATGTATAAGTAAATGATTCAATTATCTTCCATATAAATGTATAACTATATTAGTATAGGGTGTTTTTTTTAGAGGTTTGGTTTTAAAACTGCAAACATTGTTTCTGCAGACTGTCAGTTTGACAGTTGACAGTTGATTTGTAGTCAGTACGTTTTGCCATTTTACCCAATTGCTCAATAAAAGTGTCGAAAATTGGACTTCATGATTGCGTTTCATTCCAGCTAGCCGTGGCGCTCATATGCCCGAAATCATATATAAACAATAATGGCATAATATTACCTATTCAATAAAGTCAAATTCATAGACAATAACATTATTAAATTGTGTTTTTTTACATTGTTAAAATGTATACCTTTAAAAAAAACACCCTTTATATAACAATGTGTATAATGTTGTTTTTTTAGAGGTACGAGTATACAAATTCAAAATGAAAAAAAATAGGTTTGCAGCAATTTCCTCTATTCTTCTCTTCCATTCTTCCCTGTCTTGTGCGGTTCTTTTGAAATCTGCATATGATGAACAACCGGTCCTCCAGGTACTCTCGGCGCGGTGTGGGCGTCCCCTAGAGTTTGTCCCCTCGGTCATACCCTCCATTATGGCATGCAAGAGGCCTTCTTCTCGTATAACATGGCCGATCCATCTTGCACGCCTTTCGGACAAGGTCCTGAGCAGGTGCCTTCCTCCTTCGATTCGTTGGAGAACCTCCTCATTTGTGATGTGGTCTCTCCAGGAAATTCCTAATAGTCTTCTATAGGACCATATCTCAAAAGCCTTAAGTCTCCGTTCATCTCTTTCGGATAGGCACCATGTCTCGCAGCCGTACATCAAGATACTCCATACTTGTCTTGATGAGGAGTCTTGATGAGGAGTATTCTCAGTTTTAGGTACATGTTATTCGATTCTATTATTTTCGACCTTTTATTGAATGCAACCCTAGCCTCATGTATACGACTGTCGAGCTCGCTCTTAGACCGACCGTCCCACGTTATTTTGCTCCCGAGGTAGAAAACCTCCTTGGTGTTCTTTAGTGGAACTCCTGACATCACTACTCTCATCTGATGTTGCGTTCGGCTTACAGTCAGCAACTTTGTTTTGTCTTTACCAATGCTTACCTCAATGCTTATATGTTATGTAATGAATGCATATACTGATAAAACATTGCGTATTTTCTACTATACCCGTGTTACTATTTGTTTGACCCTCAACGTTTGGTAATGGGGGTCGCAGGGAAGATTGAAGGTTTCGCGGGATTCTGGACCAGAAAACAAGATGACCTTAAGATGATCGACAACGGAAGGCGAGTGTTACACCGTATATACAATTTTATTTAATAAAAATCAAAAACAAAATAAACAAAAAAACGAAAATCTGAAAAAAGACAATTGAAAATTGATTAATATTTACAACTAACTAACTAACTAACCATCACGCCGTCTCCCTGGAAAGAATGGACTGCCACACTGTTTGTCCTGACATTCTTCTCTCGCTTCCTCTAAATTCATACATCTTGTCATGCACGCACGTCGATTTCTCCGACATTCAATATTTGATTGATTTGATCTATTTCTCTATTTCTAGTTCCATTCACGTTGTTTACATAAACCTTCTTCACAATTCTCTCTTCACTCATCCTCTTCATGTGTCCAAACCATCTTAACGACCCTATTATTATTTTGTTCATAACACTTTCATTCGCACCGCAATCACTTCTTATACTCGCATTTGACACTCTATCATATACATATTTGCCACACATTCGTCTTAGAGATCTCATTTCTACTGTATTTATTCTACTTTCATCCTTCTTTTGCCAGTTCTATGCTTCATCCAGAAAAACGCGTTTATAGTTTTTATTTTTATTTTGCTTGTATCTCAGGAATGAGATAAGATACCATGAAAGTTGTACCTAAACAAAGTGAAAAGGGTTAAGAATACTAAAAAATACAAACATTTATAAAAATACAATATAGTGTACATATAATTTAAAAAAGTACTTATCGCTAGCAGTCTCTAATACTTTTAGGCCATAATAACTAGTCATAAACGCATCAACTACCCTACTTGATGCATTTATACTTAGTAAATCATTTGAATGCATTTTATATAGAAAGCTTATACCTCAATTTTTCAACAATACATATGATAAGTGCGTCAACTACTTCACATTATGCATTTATGGTAAGAAGCAAATTAGAACTTGCTATTTTTTTCCTTCTCAAGTTGATGCTACTAATCTAAGGACGCCGCCAATAACAACCATAGAGATTGCTAGCAATAAACGCACTAACTCAAACATAGTGTATTTATGACTAAGAAGCTATTGAATGCTAGAAAACAAGTCTGTACTTACTAGAGCTAGTGCGTTCTTGATAAGTAAAACTGCATTCGAAGTCTTAGTTAATGCGTTTATGAAAACTGAAAAACCGAAAAAATGAAGATGAATTGATAACCCACGGTGGGTGAAATCCAGTATTCGTATACAAGTATAAGTATACATTCACAAAAACATATTGTAATCATATCTGGTCTAATGTTTGGCATCTCCAGGCGGCTTCTAACAATGCGCTAATGGCGGGGTAGCCTTTCACATTGTGTTAAAAAGATGTTCTGCTTAATGCTTAATAAACGTCATAAAGAAATGTGGAATGGGGAATGTTGTAATTACATAAAGCGTGCGCTTAACCCAACCAATGACAGGTCATAAGTCTTGTAAACACCTTGATCAACCATGTTCAGTTTCCAATTTGCATCTTCGTCTCTATTGAGATACAATTAAAACATCATGAAATGTCACTTTGAGAAAGTTGTAGATCTCTTTTTTCTGATACCAGATAATGTAATAACTCAATTTCGATAAAAACCTTAGTTGATGCGTTTATCGTAAGCGCGTAATTATAATAACCATATCGTGGTTAAATAAATACAAATTGTTTTGTTAATAATATCTATGAGTACCTATGTTTAAATAAATCATTATTATTAAACAAGTTAGCTCGTGGTGTAATACCGGCCAGATAGTTTGGCATTTACCTCGGTTCGCTGCTGTCCGGAGTTCAATGTCGACCTGAGATGTGTCTTGATATGGACCGTTAATATTTATCACCATCTGTTGTCCAGATCGGCATATCGAAATACCTGTATTTCGTGACGAAATTCGTCATTCGGTGAATGCACAAATATGTACTTAATCTCCAACTGCCAGCTTAGGTTAAATTTCAATCTGACAGACAAAACAGCACATTTGTATTTTAGAGTGACCATGTTTAACCTTTTTTGTGTGCTAAAAGACACGCGTAACGACGCTGCGTATTGACTACACACCTTAAAATAAGATTTTGAAATCTGATAGAAAAATGAATAACTGTTAAAATTTAAAACACTGTTATAATATCACAATTTATTTTTAATCACTTAGAGTGTCGCGACAGCTGTTTCGTAAACTGTAATAAGTTTATTGAAACACCTGTTTTTCACATTTGATAATGCCTTATAAGGGCAAAATAAGTCATTTTATCATAAAATATAAGAAAACTCCTAGAAGACAGACGTTTTAATTCATTTTAAATATTTAATATATAGTTTTACATCACTGTTCAAGAAACAACAAATACTCGTACAATTTAAAAAGGACATCTGAGATGGTTTGGACAAATGAAACGAATGGGCGAGGGAAGAATAGATAAAACGATTTTCTTACTTCGAATGTGACCGCCTTTTAGTATTTGGATTATACGGTCATGTCATTTCAACCACGGCTTTTTTTTCCACTCATGTTCCTGAGAGATCTCTATTTGTATATGAATTAAGTAACACAATGACACACCTATGTAAATCGCTAACATTAAGACTGTATTGTGTGTTAAATTTTCAGAATAAATAATACCAAGGTGTTATACATCGTAAAACTAGTATTCAATCTTGAACTAATCAATTCTATAATAAAGTAATATGCATGTATTGTTAAACATGTGAAATGATAAAACGATACAGAACTTTTTTCTTTATGATATATGTAATAAAATATATTAAAAAATATGCATGATAAAATATATCTAAAAATATGCGACGTAAAACGATTGTTTTGAAATTATATTCGGCATTACTTTGTCTTGTGAATTCACATTTGAATAACTTTTAAAGAATATTGTATTTTAACAACACATTTTTGCACTTTTCAAATACATTAGACTTACTTTTCCTTGTAATATCATTAAAATATTCACTGACGAAGGAGTCTGTCGTCCGAAATATGTTTGTAAAATGTTCATTTCAATAGGGACGCTCAAACTTTGACAGTGAATAGTGACATTTTAAGTAAAGCAATAGCTGTCAATTCTTTTTAAAGAAAACTTGTTTAGTCTTGATATTTTATAATGGAACGCTACACGCTTCAACAACGCTTTGAAATTGTTAAAATGTATTATCATAATCAGTGTTCTGTTCGAAAATTTATGGCATTCTTGGCCGTCCTGCAGAGTCCACAATACGCCGTTAACTGCATAAATTTTAAACTCTCTTAGCTTAAACTAGATGATATGGATACCGACAATATATTGTTTCAATAAGAAGCACACAGCGCGCGCCACAATGGACATTCTGCACGAGCGATTAAAAATGGAGCGTCCCTTTTGAAGGACAGTGTTTTTATATAATTTATTATTTTAACCTTTCCCTTACGGTGCTAAAATAAAAACGCGCGTTCCGGTGTTGGGTAGTCGATTTTAAATCGAAAAATAAGAACATTCACAGCTAATCCCCTTAATTAATTATAATTGAAGTAAAAAATTATAATAATTGAGATTTATTTGCTGAAAACATTAAAAAAACATCTGGCAACGCTCACGGAACGGGCACAGGTCCATTCTGGTTGCAAGCCCGAGAGCCACTGCCGGCGGCAGTGAGAACATTGAGCTCCTCGCGCTTCCACAGTGAAGTATGCAAGAGTGAGATGCGAATATTGTGGCGCGCACTCACAGCGGTGTTTATACGCGAATTTGTTTCCGATGTCCACAAAATACCTCCGATGTACCCGATAAATTCTGATTATTGTAGATATTATTTTTTTAAATCAATGCGTAAATATAATATTTTATGGAGGAATTCCTAAAATCTTAACCTTGTATTTATTATATTTATAGAGATATTGATGGTTATTAGAAGCAACGTGTAGAAGATACCCATCATAGGGAAGGGAGGGTTAATGATAATTTCGATAAAGACATGTTGTCACCCTGGTACATAAAAACATATTTATTTATTATACGTACGTATTTCAAATCGATTCAAAATTAATTATATAACGTAGATTGTATTGATATCCAATTAGTCTTCGATAACTTTAATGGATATATTTCACAAAATTCATTCGTTGTTATGTCTGATGTTGTAAAAAAATCCTTGTAATAGATACACCATGCGTTGGTACATGGGCGATACATATATGTATATATATACCGGTTCACAATCGGTATATTTTACCATTTTAGCGCTTAAGCAATATATTCAATTCGATCGATGCAATTAATGAAGCAAATTCGATCTTTACTATATGAAGCACGCCTTATGGTAAAGAATAATACACGGTGTTAAATTGGAAAAAAATAAGAACCAACTAACTAACCATCCCGCCGTCTCCCCGAAGAGGTAGCCAGAAAGAATGGACTACCACATTTTAACCGATGCGGCACTCCATCCTTCTCTTTTCGCCCCCTCGGGAGACGCGGTGTGATGGGTTGCGAACCTCATCGCCACCAATAGGCATCTCCCGCGCACCTTTCGATCGTCCAACGCCCACAAAATAAATCTAAAAAAAATAATATAAAATACAACGATATAAAATGAAATAACAAAATAAACTAACTAATCACCATCACGCCGTCTCCCCGAAGGGCTAGGTCTGCCTAGAAAAAATGGACTGCCACACTTTTCTTTTCTGACATATTTATCTCGCTTCCTCATCATTCATACATCGTGTCATGCACGCGCGTCGATTTCTCGGTCTTCCTCTATTTCTGGTTCCATTTACATCGTTAACATATATTTTTTTTACCATTCTTTCTTCATTCATTCTTTCCATATGTCCAAACCATCTTAAAGATCCTTTCATTATTTTGTTCATAACACCATCATTTGCACCGCATTCACTTCTTATATTTTCATTCGACACTCTATCATACACAGAGTATCACACATTCGTCTAAGAGATCTCAATTCTACTGCATTTCAAATCATACACAGAGTATCACACATTCGTCTAAGAGATCTCAATTCTACTGCATTTATTCTACTTTCATCCTTCTTTTGCCAGTTCCATGCTTCGCTTTAATACGTAAGAGTCGGTAGAAGAACACCATTGAATAACACCAAAATTACAAAATAAAAACAATGTAACGCATACTGTTATTTTACATGGTGCACATTTTGTCAGCTGGACGATCCGGGTTTTTGTGTTTATTTAATTTATATTCCACGTATCCACCGTTATTTCAAATAACTGTAATTAGGCATTTAAAACAATCCAACTCTAGTAAGAACTTGAAAATGTTATCAAATTTTGAATTTTGAAATTAATATAATATAATTTATTACTGCAGGTATCCACCGTTTATTTTTAAATTAACTTTTAAGCAACTTTAAACAATCCAACACTAGCAAGAACTAACAAATATGATTGAAGAAACTGGAACAAATAAAAACATTATTATAACACCTGTCAAAATTATTTATATAAACGAAAAACTTATATAATTTTAACATCAAAACAGCAACGTATTACGTGTTACAATTAACTATTATAAAGTGCGGCAACAATCAAATTGACCCAAATAATTCACTTATACACAAAATATCTCAAAATTTACGGGAGCACCACATGAACCAAACCTAATTTTCAAAACCAGAACTCTTGTATTTTTATACTATGTAAAACCCACATAGGAAAGAAAATTGTGGCAGTCCATTCGTTTATTTATTTGCCTTTGATTTTCTCGAAAATTACTAATCCGATTTCGCTGAAAATATTACAGTTTGTTTTTATAAGTCTCAGGATGACTTTGAAAGTAGTTTCAATGATATATAATGTGTAAAACTGTTGCTTTTACGTTTTCAAATTAGTATGAAAAACACTAAATATGTCAAGTTGTATTGAGCGTAGTCCATAGATAATACCACTCTCGTATCATATAACATAAAAAATTGAATTATTTGAATTTGGATAAATAAATTGTTCTACTGACAGATTTAATATCATGTAAAATATTTATACCATTTTCGATAGTTGATTTATCGAGCAAGTGGATGCAATTCAATATATATTCACATATGTTGCAATAAGATAGCAAGCTATTAAAGTTATAACACAGGAAGTAAATAATCCATATTAGATCGGAAGTGGAAATGGAGAAAGTTGATGTATAATCTTTCTCATCAGAAACGTTACTCGACACTCGTTTATCATAAATAATATTTAATTTTAGATAAACTTGTGCTTTGATATTTCAACATTATTAACTGTTTAATTGAAACACTGTTATAATTATCCCTTTGCCTACCCTTTACTCTCACCCAATGACCCCCTTAACCTCGCTTCAATCCAGCCCCCCCCCCCCGCATTTCTCTCTCTCTTCCCCCTCTCTGCCTTCCTTCCTCATGTAACTATTATACATAATTTAGATTCACTAAATATTAGCTAAAAGAAGATCTGTAAGTTTACGTTTAGTGCGGGACATAGAAGGCGACCTTTTTTTTAGCTCAACAGCGACTTCCGGTTAGCAGGTGGGATTCGGCAGCGATCAATTTTTTCAGCTCGTTCGAAAAATCAATTTTACGAAAGCAGGGGAACTACACAAAAAATAAGCAAGGGGTCTACGGGACAAACAAGTTTGGGAACCTTTGGTCTAAGAGATCTTATTTCTACTGCATTTATTCCACATTCATACTTATTTTTCCAGTTCCAAGCTTCACTTCCATAGATAAGGGTCTAATTTTAAAACTGGGGAACTTTTATTTTTCATTTACGCGTCTTTTGCTTGTTTCGGTACTGCGTTTAGCTCCTTGAACTGCGTGTACCCACGGCCTAAGACTTAGATATGCATCGGGACTAGCGCTCCAAGGCAATCCGGCCGAACTGGTAGTTGCATTTATTTGCAAATGCACTTCTTGCGGTCGCGATTTTACCCAACAAAACGCAATATCCCACTTTGAAACTCGTTCCTACGGCACAAGCGCATCACCGGCTTGCAATCGCAACAAAGAAACTAATACATTTAATTACTTGCTGGAATTAACGCGTTTTTCTTGTTGATTTGATTGAAACTACCTTTTTATATTGCAAAAACACGCAAGTATGCGTTTTATTTGACGACCTTCGTGGCCAAGTGGTAAGTGCATTGACTGTCACCCCGAAGGTTCCGGGTTCGACCCCCGGCGAGGGCAGTGTGATCATCACACTGTCATTGGTACGGTGTAGGATTCACGTGACAAAAAATGGCGATAGATTAGCTACCTATCACGTGTCACGAGAATCACTATGATAGCTATAAATACCCTTTACATCGATTTGGCTCATGCTGTCATGATGTAAAGAGCGATTCAGCAAAATTTAAATTTAAGGAATGTTTTCAAAATGTAATACAATGTATTTGTGGTAGAACGATATACGACAAAATCTCAAATGCTGATATAAGAAAGGAATGTAGAACGGAAGAAGGTATTATGAACAAAATTATGAAAGGATCGCTGCGTTCGTTCGGACATATGGAGCGCATAGATGGAGAAATAATGATTAATTGTATCTCAATAGAGACGAAGATGCAAATTGGAAACAGAATATGGTGGTCGAGGCGTTTACAGGACTTTTAACCTGTCATTGGTTGGGTTAAGCGCACGCTTTATGTAATATAACATTCTCCATTCCGCCCTTCTTACGACCACCACGTCTGCCAACACACTTTTTGGACACTTCACATTTTTTAGTTCAATCTACACAAGAATGGATACAATTAATCCTTAAAAATGATAACCCGCAATGTGTCAAATCCAGTATTCGTCTACAAGTATTTGTATCCATTCAAAATGTTGGGGAAATAATGGTTAAAACATAACTTAACTAACTAACTAACCATCACGTCGTCTTGCCGAAGGGGTAGGCAGAAACTTTTCTTTTGTAATATATTGTATTCCTCTTGATTGAGGGTAGGGTCCATCCTGTAAACCATTGACCATGGTACGCCATGCTCTACTGTCACCCGTCAGTCTCCAGGCTGCAGCTAATGAGAGACCAGTCAGATCCCTGATTTATTCGGAAAGCGGCATGGTTGTCGCTTTCCCTCCACTTTGCCCATGATGATGACCTTGTCAAGGTTGTCCTGGTCTCTTCGGGCTATCTGCCCAAAATACTTTAGCCTTTTTCTTACGGCTCGGTCAAATACGAATCGTACAGTCAATACGGCACGAATATTTCTAACCTTTTTTTTTTTGTTAAAAAGTCCTATTTGAATGATAAATGTACTTAACGAGGCTTTTTTCACATACGATATTTGTTCAGTTATTCTTTAGCTATCAGATGATGAATCTTCTTCCTACCCTTCCTTCCACTGCTGGATGTAGGCCTCTTCCATCTGTCTTTATTTTTCTCTATCCTGTGCCGCTTTAATCCATTTTTTCCCGGCGACCACAACAATATCGTCGGGCCATCTCTTCTGTGGCCGACCGACACCCCTTTTGTTTTCCCATGGCCTCCACGTTAAGACTTTGGGAGTGAACTTGGCTGTCTGGCTACGAGTCCTGCCCATTGCCATTTCAATTTTGCGATCCGATCCATGATATCGGCGACTCTTGTTCTGCGTCTGATTTCTGTGTTTGTTCTATCACTCAGACTTATGCCCAACATTTGCCTCTCCATGCATCGTTGCGCGCATTTCAATTTGTGGACAGTATTTATGGTCAGGGACATTGTTTCCAAACCATATGTCATCACAGGCAAAACGCATGTCAATGCATCTATGCAAGATGATGAATAAAAAAGTTATTTATATATTAACACACACTCATTATTCAAAATATATTAATTGAAATTAAAAAATATATATTACCAGTTCTCTAATACATTCACACAAAACAAAATAAATAGTAGAATTTATCACAAATTTTAATAAATAACAGATAATATTACAACGAAACGTCGAAAATCAAATGCGCGTGCGTTTCAGGACAAACAAATATAATATAATGGCGGCCGATGGGATACTTCACAGATGTGATTTACCGACAGCGCGCATATAAACCGTAATTATGACGAAGTAAAACACATTTAATTTATTATCTTTGCAGATTTCTATAAAGGATAGATGTAGGTCTGTATTATAGTAATTTGTGGTTCCAAATTCTTACAATAAATGTGACTACGAGTACTGTAAAGTCGCAAAACGATATATCACGGCTACCGATGTTAACGGTTAGGAATTGGTTAACACTCTCTGAGAGCAGATCTGCAAGAGTCTTGACCTGATAACCAGCTCGTTATTGATAATTATACTTCTAGAAAAAAAGGAATGTGTTCGAAATTTAATATGTGATATTTTTATTGGAATTACAGCTCCCTACATCAAGAGGAAATGTCACTCTTCGGATCCTCAGCTCATCAGTTGCATCACAGAGGACGTCATGCATCTGAGGCCGTGGCTGGCCAGCGGTATCCCGGAGATCAGCATGCCCAGCGTGGAGCCCTTCCGCCTGGACCAACTCAGCATCTCTCTCAGCACGGGTCCTCAGGGATACAAAGTCACGCTCAAGGATGTGGACATCACAGGAGCCAGCAACTACTCGATTTCAAAATTAAAGTAATTATGAACAAATTATTTATCTAAATCTGTATAATATGAGTATCAAATGTAGAGATAAAAAGTGAATGCAGTGTGAATGAAAATGAATACAGTGTGAATGAAAGTGAATACAGTGTGAATGAAAGTGATAACAATGCGAATGAAATTGAATACAGTGTGAATAAAAGTGAATGCAGTGTGAATGAAAGTGATAACAGTGTGAATGAAAGTGAATGCAGTGGAATGAAAGTAAATGCAATGTGAATAAAAGTGAATGCAGTATGAATAAAAGTGAATACAGTGCGAACAAAATAGAGAGATATTTGAATAAATATAATTACACTTAGTATTACAACACTTTTTTCACTTAAAACAAACATGTTTCGGTTATAACATAACCTTTATCGGTGTACACAATTTTAACAATAAAATAAAACAGAGTGATCACTTAAATACTACAAAGGGTGGAGTTATGTTTGAAATTGGAGAGGGTATAATTAGGATTGAGGAGAGGGAAGATGTAACGGGAACATTTCGATCTTAGGAATTAAATTTCCATTTAACTGGTTGTTTATTATATTTTCATTATTTTTGATGGCTTATTTAATTTCTAAAATTTCTAAATTATTTAGTGTAAGGTTTTTATTATTAACTAGCTGACCCGGCAACGCTTCGCTATTGCTAGATTACACCTAAGTACACCCAATATATATTAAAGAAATACAAAAGTTCAATATCAATTATTTTATTGGATAAAATGACATGTGTATAGGTGCAAGAGTGTGTGTATCCTAATTCAGTTCATATCTTTAAAACATTTTTTTAATCCAAGCAAACTTGCTGTGAACTTGAATAATACTAATGTGAATTGAACAATTGAAGGCTGGACATTATTACCAAGGTGGCAAGTTTACAAAAAGTCTGAAATGAGTTTTTGATGCCAATTGGTCTTAAACGTAGCTGTGCAAAAGCGCGTTATGATTTAATAATATAGTGTAGTTCAAACGTTACCCTAAAGATGTCACCCAAAAAAAAGTTAATATTTATCTTTTTCAGCTTTATGTTTAAACCATTAAACGTCCAGTCTTAAATTTTTTCCTTAATATTTTAAGTGAAATTAAAAAAACAAATAAATATACTATATCACATTTGCATAAAACATTCATACATATACAATTCATATCCGTTCACTCCTGGGCGTAGGCCTCCTCCATCTGCTTCAATGTCTTCAATGTCGTCCTCCATCGAAGTTGAGGACGTCCTGGGTTTCGGGTTGCAGTTCATCTATCATCAGGGCTGCGAGCGGCATGCCATTTTAGCGCTGCCACTCTTCCGATGATGTCCGACACTCCTGTTCTGGCTCTAATAGTGGTGTTTCTTACCCCGTCCATTATACTGATTCCCAACTTTCATAGCTCTTTGGACAATTCTTAATTTAATAGCGCTTTTCTGAGACAACGTTATGGTTTGAAACCAATAAGATAACACCGGCAGGACACAGCAATCCAACACCTTCAGTTTAAGGTTGATGGGGTTCGTGGGCTTTTCAAAATATGCTTTGTTCGATTTCTGCGATTTGATTTTCTCCACTCAGTACTATTGTGTAATCCAAATATATATATATATGAATCGACTATTTTGATTACGGTGTTGTCTATTGTGATTTGTACAGGAGTAGGTACAATGATTTTTGTTTTCCCAAAATGCACGCATAGTCCTATTTCCTTTGATTTTTTATTTAGTTTTTCCAAAATCGTGGATATTTGCTCAGCCATATACACATGGACCATGAATCATATTTTTTGATACAATTTCAGCCAATTGAGGATAAACACTTGAATCAGGAATTTCAGCTGAATACATCTAACGTGTTTCCCCAAATAGGCGATGATGTTAAAATGATATCCATCTTTGCCCTGCCACCGTCATCTGCTGTAAATAAAATTTTATTTTTTACACGTTTGTAAGACATACGTTATATTGAGTGTTATAAAATAAGCATATTATATTTTACCTTATTGTCATTGACAGTCTCATGGACACACCAACATATGAATCAATAAAATAATTTTAATGGAGAAATGAAAGGCATATGTTGCGCCACCGGAAAAATTAAACTGCTTCAACTTGGAAAACCACCTCCATTAAAAACTTTGCTTGCCGGATAAACCGCCGAATCAAAGCACTTCCTTTAACATAGTGAAATATAAATAATGCTTTCAAATAACGTTGTTTGGTGCAGAAATTGAAACAACTCGATTCATGCCAACTTTCAAAGTAAAAGGGCAAATGTATCGTACAGTTGGCTCCCTGCTTCCGTTCCTAGATGTTTAACAAAAATTTCTACAAATGTATTTCATCGGTTAATGCAATGATAAATTGAATCCACGCTGCAGAATTTCTACCAGTATTAAAAGGTCCTTAACAAAATAATAACAAAAAAACAATTTAATGTGTTTGTTCAAAACAGCAATTGACATGAGGGCATCTGATACACACAGGACTGTTAATCATCAGACAAAACACCTGCTAGGCAATATGTTTCGACGTTAAAACAATAAATCCAATCAGTGGCGAAGAACCAAAAAAAATAATACAGCGCAAGTAACTATTATTCGTACCGATAAATGATTTGAGATTATGAAGACCATCACATTTTGAAATTTTAAAATAGAAACAGAAATTCGATATTAATCTGTTTTAATCAGACTAAGCTTCGCTCTGAAGAATACATTCTTTGCGAGATGAAGTTGTAAATGATGGTAATATGACTAACAATTTTGGCATCATCTTATAAAAGGTAGTCCACGTCATATGCCCGAGTACGCTTAAGATGAAATTGCATATGTTCGTCACTACTTGGGACGATATACAACAGCTCTTACTTCCTGGAAAATCGCCGGTGGATAGGCATGATATCACAGCACGTGTTTTCAGACAAAAGCTAAAATAGCTGTACGTTTTCATGGTAAAAGTTAATGTTTGGGTCTGTGCGCTGCTGGATGTATCACTATAACAAAATTACTTCAAACCCAATTGATGATGTAGAATGTGTCCATAAGGATCTGCATGAAGTTGATGAAAAATATGATTCATGGACCTTGTGGTACACTGATTCCAAATTCAATATGCATGATAGACGGAAAATGCTCTAAGCGGTTCCTCGAGTATTAGTATCCAACACAATTACAGGATACGATGGATATCCTTTATATAGAAGATCAGCAGAAAATGGTGGTAAATTAGCAACTAAACAAAAGAGAAACGGTGACATCGAAGTAGACAATCGGTGGGTTGTTCCATATTCGCCATTGCTATCAAAAACATATAAAGGGCACATTAATGTAGAAAACTGTAATTCCTTTAAATGTATCAAAAAAAATTGTAAGTACGTTAAAAAATGCAATTTTTGTTGTGCATCCAGAAAGAAGTGAAAATGAGTGAGGAAATCACACAGCATCAGGTTGGAAGATAACTAAGCAGCAATGAAGCTGTATGGCAAAGTTGTAAGATTTGCGTGGAAACATTAGACCATTTGGAAACGCATTAATATTACTTGCAGGAGATTTTAAGGAAACATTACCTGTAAATCCTTAATCGACGGCAGAGAATGAAATAATGCTTGCCTGAAATAGCCTTATTTGTGAAGACACGTAAAAACATTGAAAATAACTACAAATATGCGTGTTCAGCTGCCAAATAATCAATCAGTTGAAATTTTCTTACATCAATTACCGGAAATTGGAAACCGAAAGGTGCCAGTTGATCTAACTTCAGGACAAATTTCATTGCCTCGTAACATCTGCAATTTAGCGACATCAAACGAAGCGGTACGACTTCCAATGAGTTTCCGCTTGTATGGCATTTTGTCAACCTAAAACCAAAATTTAACAAATGTATGTAATATTATTTTAACATAATTCAGTGATATAAATTTAGAAATAAAATTTGATTTTTAATTTTATTGGCTACATGGTATAATACAACTTGTATTTTAACCCTCCAGTATAATACAACTTGTATTTTAAAAACTAATTAAAATCATGACGCAACAATGGCCGGGTCGTTTTTTCATGTAGTCAAACATAACCTAAAATAATACGTAAGTAAAACGATATTTAATTTCTTCTCTATAATTTATAACTACAGCTTTGAAATATGTAATGCGGAAATATAATCTGCATTCATTTCAACGGCAAAATAGAATAACCTGAAGATATATATATGAATTAGAAATATAAATATTAACTTACAAAATATTGCGACGCAATCGAAAGTTTCGATTCGAAACATATCAGATGACAGCTCAGAGACCACGTGATCAATCGAACGGCTAGAAGTAATTAATAACGAAAACAAAGTTTCGTTTATAATTTGAACTGCGATCAATTTGAACGATGCCGTAAATACACCCAATATATATTAAAGGAATCCAATTAAAGTCGTTCATAACCTCAAAATGACACTCACGTAAAAATTAACAAATAATTTGAACTGCGATCAATTTGAACGATGCCGTAAATACACCCAATATATATTAAAGGAATCCAATTAAAGTCGTTCATAACCTCAAAATGACACTCACGTAAAAATTATACTCGCTATAATTTAGAAGCACCTGTCTGCATTAATGTACATAACCAATTATTTTAGTACGTAATAAGTAAAACGTATTAAGTATTATACATCCCAAAGTAAAACGCAATATATTGGACTGTCAGAAAGAAAAACACATTGTTGCCACTACACAAAATTACATGGAGACTGAATTCTCTCCAGACCATGTCAAACGAATATAGACTCAAAAGATTGATACTCAGGTGATACGAACATTAAGGTCTATATTCGTTTGCACTACGAAAATTTTCAATTAATTGATTAATTTATAAAGTTAATTAGAGCTCGATTAATAACAAAAATATGCCTATGACGACCGCTGAATTCCAATTAGTCCATTCTCCAAATTTCAAAAGGATCAGCTCAGGAATAACCTCAGAAATAGTCGACACACACCCGGAAGATCGCCTTTTATTTATATAGATATGCACAATTTAGATACCGTTTTCTTTGTTTCAATGTTAAGCCTTTTGTAGAATACATTTGATACGAATAGAGTTATAATTAACTTTAAAATTAATCAATTAATTAATAATTTTCGTTATATTCTAGTCTTATTCTAAATATGCCCTCGCAAACCACTGACTAACCCTTCCGGGAAAACGTATATACTTACATAAAATATCTGCATAAAAATTATTGAGTTTAACCCTGTTTTTTCATGCATATGTATTGTATGTATGTAAGTGCGATTATTACGTATTTACCATAGTTTTGAATATGTTCTTGGAACTTATCAATTCTAACTAAACAATTAGCAATCTATATAACCTCACGTTTGTCTCCTGTTGATATAACAATCACAGTCCATCCAGGTCATGGTCGCCTTTAATGTAAGACAAATACAAATATCATATAATATAGACTTATATTTTTCACTTTGTGCAACGTCACGACCTTAAAGGTATTTTATAAGTACTGCAATTAACGAGTGTGAATATTATTCAAATCGAAATCATGAAATGGCTTTGATTGGTTAGTCTGCCTATTCAATTCAACAAATCAATGTTAAGATAAGTGCTGTCCAACTTCTTTAAGGCGTTTCAGGGGCCAAAGAGGATAAGTAAATGAAATGTCAATTAACCTTTAAACGCCCGTGCGCCTCGTGCAATAAAGGTGGCCCACTGCCCAAGCAAATATTTGCGCGACTTGCGACCTGCGCGTAGCTGTTATAAAATAGTTATAGCTCTAAAACTAGTCATCCTATTTAGGTAAAATAAAAAGCATTATGAAAATAAAAGATTATTTTATAATTACTTGTATCTCAATAGAGACGAAGATGTAAATTATTTGGAAACAGAATATGGTGATCGAGGCGTTTACAGGACTTATGACCTGTCATTGATTGGGTTAAGCGATCGCTTTATGTAATACAACATTTTCCATTCCGCCCTTTTTACGAACACCACGTCCGACAATTATTTTTGAAAGTTGTGTATATGTTACCATGTTGAGAAACATTTAAAAAAATTTAGCTCAATCTACAATTGCGCCATCTATTGAGATTAGATGTAAATATGTGAAATTTTTCTCAAGATGGTAACTTTAAAAAATAATTGTCAGGCGTGGTGTTCGTAAGAAGGGCGAAATGGTTAATGTTGTATTACATAAAGCGATCGCTTAACCCAATCAATGACAGATCATGTAAACGTCTCGACTACCATATTCTGTTTCCAAATAATTTACATCTTAGTCTCTATTGATATACAATTAATTCTTAATGATTAACCCGTAATGGGTACAATCCAGTATTTGTCTACAAATATTTGTATACATTAAAAAAATGTGTATTTTATAATATTTTAAATATCTATATAATATCACTGAGGAAGGACTGGGTAGTCCGAAAAATGTCTGATATGTAATTTTTTTTTTTAAGTTAGTGTTGTATACAAAGTATTATATTTAAAAAAGAAAAAGATAGGTATAAAGAAACATTATCTGCCAAAGAGGAATGGGAAAGGGTAAGCGTAGGAATAACTACTAGGTGATTATGGGATAATGGAAACATATTTAAAATAGGACTGTAGGATAAACTTATATGATTATTTAAGATTGGGGAATTAGAATTTAAGGACTTTTCAAAATCTAGACTGAATTTGACACTAAATAGAAAAAGGCCATATATTTAATAAGGAAGCAGGAGCCTAGTGATTTTCATAGCCTAGTGAGAGGCATTTCTTCTGGGAATGCTCGGAACCAATTCTTTACAGCTTCGAAGAGATGGACATCTAATAACCCATTTCTTCAGATTAATTAGGGGATACTTCGAGAACTCGGCCGTACTGGAGGATGTTGGTCTTTTTGTCCCCGATAGATATCTCCGACAGCGACAGCACAGATTGTTTTACCTACCGGCCGCCAGAACCAATCTGCCTCTGGTGACACCGGTGCGAAGAGCAATTAGTCTGCTGAACGCGGTCTCCTCGGAGATCGACGTCTTTCATGTTAATGAAAGTACGTTCAGGGGGCAAATACTATTGACTTTAGAAAGTATCTTGTCTTCCTAATGTCGAACCATCTCTAATGCGTTCCTGGTACTTTGTTGTAATATTTTTATATTTTACCTGTACTTAATAGATGCCTTAAACATTTTCCTGTTTGTAATGTCTATTAATTTAATAAACTGATTTGATTTGATTTGATTTGATTTGATTTGATTAGTTTCTCCACAATTATAAAACAGATTAAATAACTTAGAAGCCTTACAAATTAATCTAATCATTCCAGGAGACATGATTTCTGAGCAACAGATCGTCAGATTTATTAAAAGAAAAACTAACTAACTAACCATCACGCCGTCTCTCCGAAGGGGTAGGCAGAAATAATGGACTGCCACACTTTTCTTTCCTGACACTTTTCTCTCGCTTCCTCAACATTCATGTGTCATGCATGCGCGTCTATTTCTCTGACTCCTCACATGGCCGACCTTCAATTTTTGATTTATTTGATCGTGCCACGTTTTCCTCGATCTTACTCTATTTCTGGTTCCATTTACGTCGTTAACACATAATTTTTTTATCATTTTTTCTTCATTCATAAACAACAAAACAAACCATCACGCCGTTTCCCCGCAGGGGTAGGCAGAGAGAATGGACCGCCACACTACTCTATCCTGGCAAACCTCTCTAGCTTCCTCCACATTCATACAACGAGTCATTCGACTTCTAACATGACCAACCTTTAAAATTTGATTAATTTGGTCATGCCATGTTTTCCTCGGTCTGCCTCGACTTCGTACCCCATTTACATCATTAACGTATACTTTCTCAACCATTCTTTCTCCATCCATGCGTTCCATATGTCCGAACCAACGCAGCGATCCTTTCATAATTTTGTTCATAATACCTTCTTCCGCTCTACATTCCTTTCTTATATCAGCATTTGAGATTCTGTCGTATATCGTTCTACCACACATACGTCTTAGGGACCTCATCTCTACCGCATTTATTCTACTCTCATCCTTCTTCTGCCAGTTCCATGCTTCGCTTCCATACATTCCATACATATTCTTCATTCATTATTTTCATTTTCATTTTCATTCATTCAGAATAAGAAAAGTTCTTATTTTAATGTATGATGAATAATTCTGAACACAATTTTGTATTTTCTTTCACAGAACATGTCATGTAAAATATTAATTCTGACAAAGTTTTGCTCCTCAATGTTTGATGACAAATTAGCTTTATAATGTACATCTCGCGGGTCGCCAGTTGGACAGCGCTGGTTAAGATCATTAGTTTTTTTTTATCAAATCATCATTAATTTTATTACGTAGCAAAATCAATAAATATCTTTATAAAGTTGTAATTAACAATATAAAAAAAACTGCGCGTCGAAAAGGTGATGATATATTATTAATGTCATTAGTTTATTCAAAAGTCTTTTGAAAACAAAATTATTTATTGATTATTTATGAGTTAATGGCGTTATATAATTTTGCATAACGTAAAAAATACAAATATAATAAAACGATGTTATTCATACAATATAAAAATATACGTGATAAATGCAATGAAAACAAGTAAAAAAATTCTGAGAAAAAATACTCTTCGTCGCTTTCAAATAAATAGAGCTATTTGGCGTTATATGAATTAGCATAAAGTAAAAAATAGTGCACATAGCCCGTGAGTACGAGTATAAGGAACACAACAAGTGGTAAGAGCTCTGGTAAGAGCTCTGGCAGAGTGGTAAGAGCTCTGACTTCCATACCGAAAGTCCCGGATTCGATTCCTGGCGATGGCAGTGTGATTGTCACACTGTCTTTGATCTGGTGTAGAATTCACGTGACAATAAAATGGCGATAGTTTGTCTACCTCTCACGTGTCATGAGAATCATCAATATAATAGCTAAAAATATTGTGTATACAGTAATCGGGTTAAGCGACCTGTTGTGAACAAGAAAAAAAACCAAAAAAAATGTATTTAAAATATGTTTTCTGTGCCACCTGATGTGGCTATATAGTCGCTGGTATGACATGGATGCGTGTTGCCCAGGATCGGCAGACATGGAAGCAGATGAGGGATGCCCACGTCCAGGAGTGGACGGATATCAGTCTGTCAATGCCAGCCAGCCTGGTGAAACCGGTCGCTGTAGAAATGAAAAAAAAAATGGAAATAGTCGTTTAAAAAACAATGTTTTATTTGTCTTTTTCTTTTTTTGTATATACAACACTATCAAAATTACATATCAGACATGTTTCAGTGATACCTATTATTAAGATACATATTTAAAATATTATAAAATTGATCATATTCGTAAACAATTTATTAATATTTTAAATATGTTTCTTTATAATATGTATCACTGAAGAAGGACCGGTTGTCCGAAACATGTCTGATATGTAATTTTAATAGTGTTGTGTATACAAAGTAAACAAAAAATAAAAAGACAAATAAAACATCTACAACACAAAGTATGGCGAACATAGAATAAATGTTTTATTTATTTATTGTTTCCTGAACAATGATGTAAAATTCCACATTAAATATTTAATGCGAATGCAAATGTTGAATTTGATAATGCCTTAGACAGGCGAAACATGTCATTCACAAAAAATATAAGAAAAAAACTTCTAGAAAACAGACAAAAGAGGTTTAGATTCGTTTTGAAATCAAATAAAATCAATTAAAAATTTTAACAACTGTCAAAACTGACCACATTTCTGAATAAAAATTATAATATATTTTTAATATTTATATTTATACAATATCACTGAAGAAGGGCTCGTGTGTCCGAAATATGTTTGGTATTTAATTTCATTTTTTTAAATAAATTGAGTGTTGTATACTAAGTATATAAAAAAGAAACATCAAATCAAATCAGTTTATTAACTCAACAGACGTTTCAAATAGCACAGATAAAATATAAAATTATACATATATAGGGTGTTTTTTTAGAGGTTTAATTTTTAAACTGGCAACATTATTTCTACAGACCGTCAATTTGAAAGTTGACAGTTGATTTATAGTCAGTACGTTTGACGTCAGAAGAGCGCTTGCAAATTGTGCGAATTTATTTTGAAAATCATGGTTCGGTTCGTCAAACTACGTCCATTTTACGGTCGACATAATCGTCCATCCGAAGACCATAGATCGTTTACGCACCACGTATCCGTACACTCTAGTGGATAAAACGCATCCACAAAGACGACAATTGTCGAAAATTGGATTTCACGATTGCGCTTCATTCTAGCTAGCCGTGGCGCTCATATGACCAAAATCATATTTAAACAATAATGGCATAAAATTATCTATTAAATAAAGCCAATATCATACAGGCATTAACGTTATTTTAATGTGCTTTTTTTTTCATTTTGAATATATATTGTTTACCTCTAAAAAAACACCAGGAACACATGAGAGATGGTTCGACATTAGGAAGACAAGATACTCTTTAAAGTCAAGAGTATTTGTCTTCTGAACGTACTTTCACTTATATGAAAGACGTCGATCTCCGAGGAGACCGCGTTCAGCAGACTAATTGCTCTCCCCACCGGTGTCAACAGAGACGATTTTATTTAATCTTTATTTAATATGAACTTACATGAAGTAATTTCAGCAAAATCATTAGATTTTCTTGTGAGTACAAGATTGGTGTCAGAAAAGTTTGCGTGTTTGCTCGGCCGAGAGCTAGAAGCGGAAAATGCGTTTTTCCTCTATATCGCAAGATGATTAGGTACTGCGTTGATATTTGCGGTCAACCACCTAACGATTTGCGCAATGAGTAGCCATTCGCGAGTATTTACCTGTCATTTCCACAAGTAATTTTCTTCATTCAAGGACCTAACTAATCCTCTCTACTTATGAAATTGTGCTACTTGGCAAAATCGTATTTGATATGTGTTATGTATTAAGTCACATATTGTATGAACTTTAAAAATTACATCCATTATCTGTTTAATTAAACGTAACAAACGACTTGTGTCAGTATGTCGTATAGTCGATGTCGGTATCAACTAGTCTGCAGATACCATACAGCCT
The DNA here is from genome assembly GCA_022606425.2 of Lepidostoma basale. Classification (NCBI taxonomy): domain Eukaryota; kingdom Metazoa; phylum Arthropoda; class Insecta; order Trichoptera; family Lepidostomatidae; genus Lepidostoma; species Lepidostoma basale. The sequence continues at coordinate 26,454 of JAHDVF020001170.1, forward strand.
AGTGAAAACGGTTGTCGAAATAAGAACAGAAACATTTTTCACCTGTCTAAGGCATTATCAAATGTTGATTCATTCCTTAGACAGGCGAAACAGGTCATTAATAGAAAATAAAATAAAACTTAAAAAAATAGAGGTTTTTATTCGTATTAACTATACGTATCCTATACGTTCCCCATAGTTATAGCAGAGCAAGGGGGCATATATTATTTTATACTCCAAATTGCCGCACAGAGGTCCTTCGAAGTTCTACTGTATTGAAAGCGATTCGTCTTTTAAATGAGGTTGCAAAAAAGGTAAACCTCTTTGGATGCAATTATGGCGAATTCGTGAATACCCTTACGACAAGGGCAGCAAGGAAATAACTGGCATATTCCTATTCATAAGGTTCTATGTATATTTCCTTTGATATTCTTTTTTTCACCCTTTACATCGATTTGGCTCGCGCTCTATGATGTAAGGAGTTTTTTCAACAAAATAATAATAATAGTAATAATAAATTATTTAATATGGAGTTTTACATTATTGTTCAAGAAACAATACATATATAATTTAAGGTTTTGGTGTGGGAAATCTGTGTGTGATAGAGTATCGTGTGAAAATATAATAAGTTTTGAAATAAATAATGAAAGTAACATTAAGATGCTTGGACATATAGAAAGAATGAATGAAGAAATAATGGTAAATAAGTTTATGTTAACGAGGTAAATGGAACTAGAAATAAAGGAAAGGCGAGGAAAACGTGAGGAGTCGGAGAAATCGACGTGCGTGCATGACACGATGTATAAATGTTGAAGAAACGAGAGAACTATTTCAGAAAAGAATAGTATGGCAGTTCATTATTTCTGTTTAATGTATGTGCATGTTACGATGTATGAATGTAGAGGAATCTAGAGAGATATGTTAATATGGCGATTCATCCTCTCTGCCTTCCCCAGAAGATAAACGACGGTATGGTTAGTTAGTTATAAATATAGAAACGAATTTCCAATGAAGATGCTCGCAACTCCACAACAAATCTTTTTTCATTAAATACGTTTTAATTTCCGAGTGTCATGCGATTATCTTATCATATTTACATTTTTAAATGCAGTCATGCACTCAATTTATAATATTTTTGATGAACACGTACATATTGAAAGCAAACAGTGTCCCTGTGTGGATAGGCAGTTAAGGTCAATTATAAAAGCAGTTTTATTATTTGTCTTAAGTTTTTTTAAATCAATATACAGATACACTGTTTGACGATGAGGTTTAGTTTGAGAATACCCTCGCAAAGCGTGTTTCACTTTGCGAGGGCACTCCTATTTATATAATTTTATATAAAAATTAAATCTAATTAAAACCATTAAGCAATCGTGTTAACAAGGAGTTTTACAAAACTAATACCCCAACCATCAAAAGGTTATACAATAATATAATATATTTTGTAACACCTGATGATGTCAATATAGGTTGACGAAACAGCTGTCGCGTAAAATAAAAATACAATTGTGATACATAAAACAAAGTTTTTTTATGAAATTTAATTGTATCTCAATAGAGACGAAGATGCAAACTGGAAACTGAATATGGTTGATCAAGGTGTTTACAGGACTTATGACCTGTCATTGGTTGGGTTAAGCGCACGCTTTATGTAATTACAACATTCCCCATTCCACCTATTTCTTTATGACCATGTAAGACAAATTTTTGGAGA
>JAHDVF020001171.1:0-143742 GCA_022606425.2 Lepidostoma basale
ATATTTTTTAAACAGAATAAATCTGTCTCTGGTGACATCGATGGGAAGAACAATTAGTCTGCTGAACGCGGTCTCCTCAGAGATCGACGTCTTTCATATTAGTGAAGGTACGTTCAGGAGACAAATACTCTTGACTTTAGAAAGTATCTTGTCTTCTTAATGTTTAACCATCTTTAATGCGTTTCTGGTATTATGTTGTATTTTTATAATTTTTTACCTGTACTCAATAGATGCCTTAAACATTTTTCTGTTTGTAATGTCTTTTGAGTTAATAAACTGATTTGATTTGATAACGTAAAGCAAAACAATATAGATTTTAATACTAAATACATTTTGAAACAAAAAAAAGTTATTATATTTCATGGGAGTGACACGTTTCACCTTATTTGGATATTATCAAATGGATATTGACAGGCCATACGACCTAAACTAAGAAGAAGCAAGAGAACTAACCATCAAACCCGAAGTGGTACGCATAGAACGCCACAATATTCTATCCAGACATAACTCGTTATAATAAACACACGTTTTCGTTAGTACCTATTAAACGAGTTGCAACCCGGGAAATATTCACGGAAGTTAAGATTTTCACTTGGTTCTACTGTACAATCGTTATCAGTAATAAGTTTTAACTTTAAGGAAATCTTTTTTATTCGACACACGTAAAAAAAATCACAATTAATAACACCAAATTGTTCTCATTTTATTAAATACACCACTGTCATACAACAATTATCTAAACAAATTTCAAAATAATCCAGAAACATTATCGGGAATGCGCATCGTGTGCATTTCGAATTACTTTAGGAGAGAATCTAAGTATTCCTCTCTCGCTCTCTGCTATTCAAAATATTATCGTACTCTTTCTTGACGACATACGGTTTTTATCTATAATATTTATATTATATTAGGCTGGTTAAGTGCCTAAATACAGCCAATTTAAAAAACGGTGGATACGTGTAACATAAACTAAATAAACACAAAAGTCCGGATCGTCCATGTCAACATGTGCAACATCGAAAAAAGATTATGTGTTATTACTTTATGTGCTAAATTAAAAAAAAACGGTGGATACGTGGAACATAAATTAAATAGACAATATGTGCACCATCTAAAAAGAACATTTTGTGTTATTTTTATTTTGTTATTTTATTTTATATCATTGTATTTTATATTATTTGTTTTAGATTTATTTTGTGGGTGTTGGACGATCAGAGTGTGCGCGGGAGATGCCTATTGGTGGCGATGAGGTTCGCAACCCATCACACCGCGTCTCCCGCGGAGCGAAAAGAGAAGTATGGAGTGCCGCATCAGTAAAAGTGTGACAGTCCATTCTTTCTGCCTACCCTTTCGGGGAAACGGCGTGATGGTTAGTTAGTTAGTTAGTTTTATTATGATATCAAATTTAAATTGGATAAACTCCGAAATTGAATTAAATTATCAAACAATACATTTCACAGAAGAGCTCAATATTTATTAGGCGGTCGTGTTGGGTTGGACCTAGTGTAAATTTTCAGAAGATTGTGAGGGTGTCCGAGTTCGCCGAGAAATTGAGTTGCTGACCGCAGACCGCGGTCGGAGAATAACGCGGGTACTCCGGCATGATGTTAACTATCATCAGGTAGACTAAATCGCACGAAGAATGGTTGCTAAGCAACAAAAAACTTTTTTTAATTCTGTGATACTTGAAAAATAAAAAAAGGATCGGTGCGGTGCGAATGATGGTGTTATGAACAAAATGATGAAAGGATCATTAAGATGGTTTGGACATATCGTCACCCCAGAGCAATAGTGAGATAAACCAGTGCCATCTTGACATTATAACAAGCCGTAATGTTCCTTTAATATTGTTTATGGTTTGACTTGGTGGAGGCCTTGCACTTATTTGAGTCTCCTAGGGCCTAGGAGATGGCACTGGTTTATCTCACTATTGCTCTGGGGTGACGATATGGAAAGAATGAATGAAGAAAGAATGGTAAAAAAATTATATGTTAACGATGTAAATGGAACCAGAAATAGAGGAAGACCGAGGAAAACGTGGCACGATCAAATAAATCAAATATTGAATGTCGGCCATGTGAGGAGTCAGAGAAATCGACGCGCGTGCATGACACGATGTATGAATGTTGAGGAAGCGAGAGAAATATGTCATGATAGAAAAGTGTGGCAGTCCATTCTTTCTGCCTACCCCTTCGGGGAGACGGCGTGATGGTTTGTTAGTTAGTTAGTTTTTAAGATGGTTTGGAGATACGGAAAGAATGGAGGTTGCAAAGCAAAAAAAAACCTTTTCTTAATTAAGCTATTAAGCTATTTTCCGCTCACATTGAAGATTGTAAAATAAATTCTAATATCATTGATTAAATAAAATCCTTGATATTATTATTTTTTAAATTCTGTATTACTTGAAAATTTAGAAAAGGATCCCTGAGATGGTTTGGACTTATGGAAAGATTGTAAGAGAGAAGAATGGTTAAAATGCTGTATACAAGTAGTGTGAGTGGAAATAGAAGCCGTCGAAGACCAGGAAAGCATGGCATGATCAAACTAATCAAAAAGAGGCGGCCACATTAAAAGTCAGAAACATCATCAAAGAAAAAGAATGATTAGGTTATGCCTTTTCAAGGCGAAACATGCCATATCCATAGAATACAAAAAAACGTATAGAAAACAGAAAACAAACGATAATAAAACACAAACGAAAACAAAACGTTTTTTTAAATGAATCATTAAATAAAACGATGTTTTTTTTTAACTACATCCACTTTTGTCTTTAAACGTTAAAATTTTACATACATGCCCAAAAAGCAAAAAACTAGCTAAATTAGAAATTTTAGAAATAAATAGGCTAAAATACAACACCCATGACCAAGTAGTCCTTAATGACCAATTACTGTTTGCTTACCCTCCTTTGTTATACCCAATATAAACAAATAATTTTTTTTCCTGGAATCGATTACTGCCGAAAAATTGTTTTGTTTGATTCTAGACCTTAGCAGCTATATGAATGAGGAAAACTGAATAAGGCGATGCCAACCTTATGGACCAAGAACTATAATATTATAATATATTTAATTCCGTTATACAGATATAAATGTGTAGGCTATACATTTTTTTAATAAAACATTGTAATGAATATGAATCCTGTTGAATACCTGTAATACCAATATTTAAATTCAGTAAATTTTATATAAATACAAAGAGGCGAGAGATTATTTTTGTATAGAATTATGTTATTATTTTGTATAGAATTAGAGAAGGATGGAGTGCCGCATCAGTAAAAGTGTCACAGTCCATTCATTCTGCTCACCCTTTCGGGGAGACGGCGTGATGGTTAGTTAGTTCGTTAGTTAGAATTATGTTTCCCACCTTATCTATCTATACGTATATTTATTTATTATTAGTTTATTATTATCATTATTATTTTATTATTTATTTATTATTTATCTGTATGTATACCACCTTATCTATCTATACGTATATTTATTTATTATTAGTTTATTATTATCATTATTATTTTATTATTTATTTATTATTTATCTGTATGTATATAAAGGACTCGGTTTGCATAGTGTCACCAGTCTGTCGATGCCAGCGAGCCTGGCGAAACCGGTCGCTGTCGAAATAAAGACATTAATTATTTAATTATCATTTAAAATGAGCTTCCATCACGAGATTTCAGTAAAATCATTTGATGTTTTTTTTTTTTTAAATAAATTAAAACTTAAAATATATAATATGAGATACCGAATCACTAACATTACATGTCACTCTAAATATGGTTTTATAATATGTTACATGTATTATGAATTAAATATTCATAATAATAATTTCCGAAAAATAAGTAACACTAAGATAATCAAATGATTTTACTGAAATCTCTTGATGGAAGTTCATTTTAAATAATAATTAAATAAAACGATGTTTTTTAACTACTTCCACTTTTGTCTTTATTCAGACAGCGACCGGTTTCGCCAGGCTCGCTGGCATCGACAGACTGGTCGGTCGATGCCAGCGAGCCTGGCGAAATCGGTCGCTGTCTAAATAAAGACGAAAGTGGAAGTAGTTAAAAAACATCGTTTTATTTAATTATTAAGTAACACTAAGTTTGTTGAGAGTTGTTCCGGCACAGGACAGAGCCCTACGCCAGAGTGATAGCCGACGTCGGGGAGAGCTGTCATGGCATTTTGAGAAGAAGAAGAAGTTTTTAAAAAATATAGTCTTAATTTTGTTTTTGTTATTACAGTCTAACTTTTATATCGGTAGGTTATTGACCCAAACAAGAATGGCTACTTGATAAGAATTATTACGGCATCAGATTCATGCCCCAATCTTGTATTATTTATTACTCAATATGCGCACTAAAAATAAAATGGTTTCCCTTGTTGGGTGTTATGAAAACTAAAGCGGAGTATTCGGCCTATCAGCCACGGGGTTCTTTATATCTTTATTATTACATGCGGAGAGAACCACTTTGAAAGGACCATACATGACAAATGTGAAGTCGGGTGAAAATAATAAAAAGTAAATATTACGAGTATAAAGTGATGGAAAATTAAAAAAAAAAAGATTAAAACGTACACTTTAATTTAAAAGTTGAAAAATAGTAGTGAGAATGGAAAAATCAGTCGAGAAAAGCCGAAGAAAAAATATTGCATGACCAAATTAATTAATAATGAAATTAAATCGACGCGCGTGCATGACACGACGTATGAATGTTGAGGAATCGAGAGAAATATGTCAGGAAAGAAAAGTGTGGCAGTCCATTCTTTCTGCCTACCCCTTCGGAGAGACGGCGTGATGGTTATTTTTTTTTTTTTGGTTTTTTAAATATGATTAAAATTTTATTTAACTTATTGAATGCTAAGGAATTAACACTGTGGAATTCTTTCGTGTTTTTTTAATATTTAGTGGATTTAATATAACTTATTTTCAATTTCCTAAATAAATGATTTGTTTTCACTATATTAATAGCTTATAGCTTAATCATCGGAAAAACTAAAAAATGTAAGATATATTTTTTCCGGTGATGAATGAGTTAATATTATATTAATTATGTGATTATAAGAAGTGAATGCAGTGCGAATGAGAGTGTTATAAACAAAATAATGAAAGGAATATTACGATGGTTTGGACACGTGGAAACAATGAATGAAGAAATAACGGCAAAAAAGTATATGTTAACAATGTAAATGAAACTGGAAACAGAGGAAAGCTGAGGATAACGTGGCATGATAAAAAATCAAATATTGAATATCGGCCACGTGAAGAGTCGGAGAAATCGATGCGCGTGCATGGCACGATGTATGAATGTTGAGGAAGCGAGAGAACTATGTCAGAAGTGTGTGAAAGTCCATTATTTCTGCCTACTCCGTCAGTAAGACGGCGTTATAGTTAGTTATTAAATACATTAAATGAATTTCATGGTTTTATTTCGAAGTCGTTTTCCCCATAGTGAAGGTACATTCTAAAAACATATCGAGAAAACTAAACTCAACCTTAAAAAAAAGTATCTCCATTCATAAAAATATTTACATATTTTCGAGTATAATTATGTACAAAAAAGTTTAAATTTATTTTGCTTATTCAATGCCAGCATAAATAAATATCATTTTCCACAAACATAAACTGTTCTCAATAATTTGTAAATAGGCTTTATTTCAGAGGTTAAATGTTGTAATGAAAAGGTCACGAAACGGATATAACTCCGGGAATATCCTTCCTCTACTAAGCCAACCGAATAAATTCTCGTGCGAGGTCTATTAATTTATTTGGGCACAATAGAAAACATGAAATTATTCTCGTATATTGTATTATACATCCGTAAATATTTAATACGTAATGTGTTGTGCTTATTCATGAAAACAAAGAATTCAGCAATGAAAAATATAAAATATATACATAATTTGGTTGTAATGTTTTATTTTATTTTTTAAGAATAAAATATTATTTGAAAGGGAAGAAAACACACAATTATAAAGAACAAAAAAGCAAAATAATGATGAAAACTTTTAAGAACTAATGACCATAAAAGGAAAAATATATAAGTATATAAATATACCGAGGAAAGCACATTTTCCTGAAAGTTGTCTAACGTAAACATGTGTAGGTTTTTAATATGCTAGGAATTAAAAAACAAAGTTTTTAAACCATTAATAAAATGTCTTCTGTACTATTATAGTGTTGGAATTACGGTTTACTCGTTCAATGTTTTCAATCGTCTCGAAATGCATTATAATTGTATGCCTTAATCACTATATAATGTGGGAAAAACAATATATGAAGAATACTGAACGAATATATGAAGAAGGAAAATAAGACAGATGAATGTGCTTTTCCTTAAATTAAGAAAGGGTGGTAAACATATATGGAACGAATGGATGATGGAAGAATGGTTATTATAAATCAAATCAAGTCAATTTATTCACTCAAAGCATAAATGTTTAAGCCATGTATTGAGTACAGGTAAAATATCATATAAATACAACATAATAACAGAAACGCATTAGAAATGGTTCGACATTAGGAAGACAAGATATTTTCTAAAGTCAAGAGTATTCTGAACGTACCCTCTCTAATATGAAAGACGTCGATCTCCGAAGAGACCGCGTTGAGCAGACTAATTGCTCTTACCACCGGTGTCACTGTCGGAGATGTTAACGTCTGTCTTTAGTCTGGTGTAGGATTCATGTGAGAATAAAATGGCAATAGAATAGCTACCTATCTCATATCATGCAAATCATATGATAGCTACGAGTATATACCCTATACATCGATTTGGCTCGCTCTGTAATGATGTAAAAAGGATTCAATAACATAATAAAAATAATAATAGAATAAACACAAGAAATGTTAAGATAGAATATTGTAACATTTTGTCCTCTCTGATCAAACGGTGTATTGGTTGGACGGTTTTAGTTATTGAGAATGTTGATTCTGTCGCTACAGAGAAATAAATTTCATATTTCAAATTAGGTAGATATTTTTGTGTTCCAATATTTTAATTAATTGTAACTAATTCATACCAAACGTAGACTAAACAAAACAAAAGCCGTAATTCAAACAAGTTACAATCTTAAATACATACCAAACAAAATGTTATTACTATCACACACTCTGAAGAAGTGTTAACAGCAGAAAATAATGGCCTATTAGGTCGGTGGGTCGCTAGGGCACTCGAAGCCGACACGTGAAGCTCAGATGTGATACTAAAAATTACGAGAAACAAAATAAAGGAGTTCGGAGCTTGTCCCGGGAGTAATAAGAAGAAAAAATAGTCTATTTAACCTTTAACCTTTCAAATGTGTTCAAGAACTTGTTTAGGAAAACATAGTTACTAAGAAAACAAATATACCGTGTACTTAAAAAACAGTTTCTAAGTCGCTAACCGCAAATTGTTATAGTATTAACATATCTTATAAGATATTAATATTGATATTTCAAATGTCTAGGTTGTAAATGACTAATATGTTCATTGTAAAAAATGAAATATATTTAGTTTAATTCCCGGCTTCGACTGGTTTCGGCAGTTCGCTGCCATCTTCTGGCGACCCACCACCAGAAAGATGGCAAAATAAAAACATTTCAAACCACCAAAGACTGCAGCGAGCTGCCGAGATCGGTCGAAGCCATGAAGTGGAATAAATAATTTATTTTTATTTTCATTATATTTTATAAGAAAAATATGGATTCTTGAAGTCTTTAATTATATCGTCATCATCGTAATGATACTTATGATAATCAGAGTTCCAGGCTGCAAATAATCTATGCATAAGTGCATTTTCACGTTAAGAGTAATTTATAACCATGTCTATAAATTAAAAAAAAAACTTCTCGTCTTAATGACAAGAAAATAGGAAAGGTAAAGTTTTTTTATTATTACCAACACTACAAATCAAGCTCGCCATTGACTCGAATATGTTTTCATTGTTGTTTTGTTTTAATTCACATATACTTATTTCTTTACTAATAAAATGTTATTTATTAATATAAGGAATAAACAAGAACAACCGTTTTACAAAAACAATGTGTTTGTAATTTATTTCAAATAATAAAATTGTTTGTCACAAGGACGACCTTCGTGGCAGAGTGGCAACAGCTATGTCTGCCACACCGCCACAGGCGATGGCAGTGTGAGTCTCACGCTGTCTTTGGCCTGGTTTGTGACAATAAGAATCGCGATAGATTAGTTTACTATCACATGTCATGAGAATCAATATAATTAAAAGAATCTATGCAGTAATCGGGTTCAAATGATTTGATCAACAAAACGGAATCAAATAGGACCAAATAATCACATTTGAAATTACACATAATACTGTGTATATATTATACTCATTCATCATTCATTCATTTCTCGGCGCTATATCCCGGTGTGGGACTTGGCCTCCTCCACAACGGTCCTCCACTGACTTCTGTCTCTGGCCATCTCTCTCCATTCCTCAGCTCCTTCCATTTTCTCCCAATCTTGTTCCACGCAATTCGCCCATCTTTTTCCCCGTCGGCCTCTTGATCTCTTTTCGCGAGGCACCCATCTGGATCAAATTTGTGGTGTTCTACCATCTGGCATTCTTTCCACATGGCCAGCCCACCGTAGGCGTTGAGACTTACAGAATCTCACTACTGTTTCCTGGTTAATTAGTTCTTCAAGTTCAAGGTTTCTTTTAATTCTGTAAGTCCCATCCTCCAGCGTGGGTCAAAATTTTTTTCTTAGTATTTTTCTTACATATTATACTAGGGTTTTAAATTAATCAAACACAGAGATTTTTTATCCTATAATTCAAGTTTATGAATCTTTTCACAAAGCCTGCCGGTGCATACTCGGCGTGCATTAGCCGGGGTGGACATAGCCAGTCCGGAACGAAATAAAACATTTTTCGTGTCGAGCGACATCGGGAGGGCAAACATATTTGTGAAGCAAATACAGGCGAAAATTGTCTTGGTGTGTTGGCTTTCGTTAGTCCGGCGGAACGGCGCGACGCTGCCCCGGGGTACAGAGACAAAGCATCCGCTGCAGACTAATGTAAATAATATCCAGCGGGTGGAATGAGGACCGGAGCTCGGGGACTGCTAACGAGAACGAAGGCACAAAGAGGTAATTAAACTAAGATGCAAAAGATGAGGGATAAGAATATGAGCCGAGAGAAAATAAAAGTTATAAAATAAATCCTTAAAATCCAAATGGTATTTTTTTTAATTCGTTGTTTTGAACTAACTAATTAACTAACTTACACCTAATTTGATAAGATTGAAAGTTTCAAGGGGGTAGAAGAAGCGTGTCGTCGGCGTACACGACTATAGTGCTAGTTCGCGGCAAGGGCAAGCGGAGTAAATCGTCAAATAGGACGTTCCACAATGTCGGGCCAAGGACCGAGCCCTGGGGACATCCCATCGTTGACTCTCTTTCTACTCGAGACTCCCCGTGTGTGATTTCCACCCTTCTGTTTCTGAAATAATCACTTATGATGGCGAACAACTCCTGCGGGCATCTTCGGCTCCGCAACTTGGAGAGAACCATAGCCCACCAAGCATTATCAAAGGCTCCACTAATGTCCAGGAACACTCCCACTTCGTATTTGTTAGCCCCTCGAACAGAGTCGTTCACCCAGCAGACATCTAAATTAACTAATAATTAAATAAAACGATGTTTTTTAACTACTTCCACTTTTGTCTTTATTTAAACAGCGACCGGTTTCGCCAGGCTCGCTGGCATCGACAGACTGGTAACACTATTGTAAACTTAGTCCTTTATATACATACAGATCAGGGGTGGTAAACATGATTCTATACAAAAATAATCTTCAAATATTTATGTAAAATTTTTCTGAATTTAACTATTGGTATTACAGGTATTCTTGGAGGTTCGTGTTTAATACAATGGGTTTTAATTTTTATTATCTCTTACATATTCATATATAATTTTTGAAAAAATGGTAATTTTGTTTAAATTTTTTACTGAATTTAAATATTATATGTTATAGTTCTTGGTCCGTAAGGCTGATCTGTATGTATATAAAGGACTAAGTTTACAATAGTGTTACCAGTCTGTCGATGCCAGCGAGCCTGGCGAAACCGGTCGCTGTCTAAATAAAGACAAAAGTGGAAGTAGTTAAAAAACATCGTTTTATTTAATTATTATTTAAAATGAACTTCCATCAAGAGATTTCAGTAAAATCATTTGATTATCTAAATTAACCATCTTTTTAGATCTTTAAAAAAAGTTTCAAGCGGGGTTATATAACAAAAAATTATTTGATACCGGATTTGTTCTTCGTGAAAATAATGTTTATCTTACATATAGCATTTACTTAAGTAATGATGTTAAAACCTTGGATTTAGATCCATCTGACATACAATGGTTCAGCATTTGTAGCTTTACATTTCTATTCTGGAGAAAGCATTCAGGGAAAGGTGATTTGGTGGCTAGTTTATACACCAGATAAGTTATATTATTTTATGAATTGCTTTCATCCCGAATTGAATAGTGGCACGTGCCAACTCTTAGCGGTGTTTACAGCTGATTAACTATTAAAAATTTCGTATGAAGCACTTAATTTGTGGTGTGACATTATTAAATAAAACAATAATTCGCTTTTAGTAATTTGTATTAACACCACTTTATTTGTTAAAATTTAACCATGCGGGTGTTTACCAATTGACATGTAATGATTGTGATGCATTTATGTAGGTAAAACCGCTAGAAATGTAAAAGTCAGGGTGAAGGAACATCTCAGATGTCTAAATAGTAACGGTTTCTCTAATTTCGCCAATCATCTGTTAGGGACAAACCACACATATCTGAAAGATTCTGGCCTAAAAAGCTTCACTAAAATTCCCCGGGTCTAAAATTATATAATTTTGAAACATTGCAATTAAGAAAGACAATAATTTACCCTTAATTAATAATCAAACTAATCATTCCCATTCTAGAAATGTTCACCGTTAATATAATTATAAATATTCCCATAAAAATAAAATATTAACTAAAAAATGTAACTCCCCTGCCCGCCACTAAAACCTGAATTAGAAATTCTCCTTAATTTTTCCCTAATGAGCTTGACTCAACGTCTTAACAGTCTATTCGTCCACGCGCCCACTTTCCCCTACCCTAACTCTTTCTCCATCTCTGATTTTATAATTAGTTTACTCTCTCACCCTGACGAAGCTCCGGCGGGAGCGAAACCGGTTGGTGTTACCAAATAAAGTGGTGTGCATACAAATTACTAAAAGTGAATTATTATCTTATTTAAATAACTATTGTTCTTTCTACGCACTTTTATTTCCTGATATACTTTTCATGTTTCCTCAACATTCATACATCATGTTATGCACACACGTCAATTTCTCCGACTCCTTACGTGGTCAAGATTCAATATTTAATTTATTTGAGCGTACCACGATATCCTTGGTCTTCCTCGGTTAATAGCCTTTCAAATCGTTAATATATACTTTCTTTACTATTTTTTATTCATTCATTTTTACCACGCGTCCAAATTTGGCATTTGAAAATTAATGATCAGAGATAATGAATTTAAGTAGCGACATCAATTGTGAATAAACACAAAAGCAGTTTCGGAGGTGACTTCCTTCCTCAGGTGTAAATATATAACATTAAGTTTTATATTTACACCTGAGGATGGAGGAGGTCATCTTCGAAACATGTTGTGTAGAATATTTTTAGTATGTAAAAATATTTCATAAATAAAAATGGATTAATCCGTGTTAATAATTATATTCTTAATTAGAATGGAATTCCACGCTGTTAACGCCTTGACCTTGAATAAAGTATACGTATATTTTTTGAGCAAACAATCTTCACCCATAGAACACCACCTGGTTATATTTTGTTACTATTAAGACAATATTTATTAATAATACAAAGTTGACTGTAAATTAATTGATTTTATTTGTTTAAAACACATATACCTACGTTTAAGTAACTTTAATCAATTGCCGAAAATATTTAGCTCGCAAGCTGTTAAAATAAAACCAGTAAAACATATGTAGCATACAGAGATAACATAACAAGATGGTAGTGTGATTGTCGCACTGTCTTCGGTCTGGTGCAGAATTCACGAGATAATAAAATGGCGATATTAGCTACCTTTTAAATGTCACGAGAATCAAAACTAACTAACCGCCACACCGTTCAGTCCTAACATACCTCTCTTGATTCCTCCACATTCATACTTCGTAATATGCACGCTCGTCGATTTTTCCGACATCGAATATAGCCGCCTTTCAGTATTTGCTTAATTTGGTCATGCCATACTTTCCTTGGTCTTCCACGGGTTTCTTTCCACTCATCCTGCTTGTATTCGTTCCATGTGTCCAAACCATCTCAAGAATCCTTTTTTTTTTACTTATGATACAATCATCTGTCTTACATTTCTTCCTTATTTCGTCGTTCGGTATTCAATCATATATCGTTTTCACGCACATTCATCTCGGTGATGACGAGAATCAAAATGATATCTATTATCTTTACACCGATTTGGCTCGGTTTTTAATGGTGTAAAGAGCAATTTAACATAATAATAATAATAATAATAAATAATAACTAAACAAAAAATAATAATAATGATGATGATAAAAAAAAAAATAATAATAATAACAATAATAATAATAATAATAATAATAATAATAATAACAATATTAATAACAATAATAACAATAATAATAACAATATTAATAATAATAATAACAATAAAAATAATGGTAATAATAATATAGACAGCTTACTGACACTCCGCTCATTTTGGCACCTACATCCAACCCTTTCAGCTCTTTCATACATTTGTCCATATACAGATTAAATAACCACGGGGACATTACGCGACCCTGTTTGACACCTTTATTGATATCAAACCAGGCTGTAAGATCTCCATTTACTCTGACACTAGCAGTGCTTTCTGTGTATAGCGACTTAATTGCCGTGATCAGTTTTGTACTTATTCCATATTCAGACAATATTTCCCACAACTTTTCTCTATTAACGTAATCATATGCTTTTTGCAAATCGACAAATGCACAGAAAAGTTTGCGTTAGTAAAAATAATAATAATAATAATAATAATAATAATAATACTAATACTAATAATAATAATAGTAATAATAGTCATAATAATAATGATAATTACAATAATAATAATAAAACAAAAAAAAAAATGATAATAATAAAATACATATGCAACGTCTAAAATCTGACTTACAAGGACATTAAGACTCCCAGCGTCCGAACACACGCAATGAATTAAAATGGAGCACAACAAATTAGTGGGATAATAAAAATGTCGGATTCGCAATAAAATGCGGTAATTAAGTGTTTGGAGATGCTTTCCCTCACCCTTTGTGTACGTACCCGTTATGGCGAGCTACATTACTTCTCATGCTGGCAACATTCAAGTTCGGATAAATACTTCCCGGTGTAGACAGAAAGATGCAGCGCGCACCAGGCGCCCCGACGCCGCGTTGGACATTTGACATTTCAAGAAGCGCTTAGCTGTGCTTAATGAACTTTTCTTTCTTCTGTAAATTGTACAATTTAAAGGATTTGAGTTTCTATAAAAATACATCAACACTATGTTGATGTATTGTATCAACACGACCCTTATGTATGGAAGCGAAGCATGGAACTGGCAAAATAAGGATGAAAGTAGAATAAACGCAGTAGAAATGAGATCTCTTAGACGAATGTGTGGATACTCTGTGTATGATAGTGTGTCGAATGAAAATATAAGAAGTGAATGCGGTGCGAATGATGGTGTCATGAACAAAATAATGAAAGGATCATTAAGATGGTTTGGACATGGAAAGAATGAATGAAGAAAGAATGGTAAAAAAAATATATGTAAATGATGTAAATGGAACCAGAAATAGAGGAAGACCGAGGAAAACGTGGCACTATCAAATAAATCAAATATTGAATGTCGGCCATGTGAGGAGTCAGAGAAATCTACTTGCGTGCATGACACGATGTATGAATGTTGAGGAAGCGAGAGAAATATGTCAGGAAAGAAAAGTGTGGCAGTCCATTCTTTCTGCCTACCCCTTCGGGGAGACGGCGTGATGGTTAGTTAGTTAGTTAGTTACATCAACACTAAACCAACCAATGACAGGTCATAAGTCCTGTAAACGCCTCGACTAAAATATTCTGTTTCCAAATAATTGACATCTTCGTCTCTATTGAGATACAATCAATCCTGAAAAAATGATTAACCCGCAAAATCCAGTATTTGTCTACAAGTATTTGCATACAAAAAAAATTCTAAACCGCTTAGTTTGAAAGTAGTTTGGTAATATACAAAAGAATCGATTTCCGATTGGTGATGTAATCTGCTTCTACAATAATAACATTAACTTAGTGTTGAAAAAAATATTAAAAATACTTCACATTTGTAACTAAAACTAACTAACTAACCATCACGCCGTCTCTCCGGAGGCGTAGGCAGAAATAATAGACCGCCACAACGTTCTATCCTGACATACTTCTCTCGTTCATCTACATTCATACATCTTGTCATGCGCGCACGTTGATTTCTTTGACTTCTCACGTAACTGACATTTAATATTTGATTAATTTGATCGTGCCACGTTTTCCTCGGCATTCCTCTTTTTCCAGCCCGGTTCAGTCGTTTTCATAGACCTTTTTCACCATCATTCTGTCTTCACAGTCGGTACTTAAAAAATTATATAAAACTCCATTTTAAATAATGAATACGAATGAAAACGTCCGTTTCCTGGTAGTTTTATTATATTTTATGGGAATGACATGTTTCGCCTTTCTAAGGCATTATCAAATGTAGATAATGCCTTAGAAAGGCGAAAAAACATTTGATAGTGCCTTTAAAAGGCGAAACATGTCATTTTCATAAATTTCTAAATAAACAAAATATTATTTATTTATTCATTTGTTCACTTGATTTTAAAAATAAACATGATATGAAAATTTTTTTTTTAAATATTTTAACAGAAACGGAATAATACTACCGTCCATGATGTCCAATCTAAATGTATGCAAAGGAGAGCGGGTCAGGTATATTGGTTATTACCTCGACTGCCATTTGCAAATATCTTCATGAAATTAATTGACCGAATCTCGGGGCCAGGACAATGGAGCGGTCGCAGGCCTTGTTCCTCTCGGTGATCTAATTTCCAACTGAGATAATATTGCACAGATAAGTCAAATTACAGTAGAGAACACGTGGCCAGGTTCCATTTTAGAATGTGTTTGAATAAAACAGAGTATTCCGAAATTGATTACTCTTCGCATCATTTATGATAATGTATATTTAACAATTGTAAGCAAGTTGAGACTTAAAGCCTCTTATAATTGAAAAAAAAAAGTATTGCAATATACATTTTGTAACAATAACGTTTACATAAGAGTTATCTCTATTATGATTACAAAAAAATATCACCAACGTAAATGCTATTTCTATCAGGAGCTTTTACGGGGCGTGAAAATGACTTCGTATTTGTAGTATGAATATAGAGAAAAAAATGGTGGCGGTCTATCCTTTCTTCAACCATACCTGGGAAACACACCCACTTGATCAAGGGAACATTAATATAAATTTCCTATTTATAAATTAATATTTATTGTTTTTATTTAATTAATCAATATTTGTATAAATTCGATAGGCGCTAATAAAATGTACATAATATAAAAAATAATAATTTAGCATTTAAAAAAGATAATACTTATAACAAGAAAAATGAATTCAATCATTAAAAAAATAACCACACCCAAAAGATTATCCATTTGAATAATAAAAGTCTGTTTTCTAGAAGAGTAATTATATTTTAACGTATTAACGCCAATTCTAGGCTCCATCAAATAAGTTTGATTATGTGTTAGCAAGACAAAACATGTCATTCCCATAAAATATATAAAACTCCTAGAAAAGAGTTTCTTTAATAAATAATATTCGTAAACTCAAACGTCAATAATAATTTTCATAAAATGTAATAAAGCTTCTAGAAAAAAGTCGTTTTAATATTTATTCATAATTTAATATATACATATACTGACATACACTATTGAGACCAGAAAGGATACCACAAGAACGAAGGCCTAAGTACGGGTGGCAGAAATGAGGACTGTGAGGATGATAGCAGGAAGGACTATTCGAGATAGTGTGAGGAACACGGCTATCCGCGAGATCTGCAAGTTGGAGGATGTCGTAAGATGGGGCAGACATCGCAGAAGATACTGGAATGCGCACGTGCAGAGGATGGATCCCACCAGAATCCCACACGCTGTGGCGCATCAGATTCCTGCCGGCTGCCGTCCCCCCGGAAGACCGCAGATGAGATGGAGAGATAGTTGGGAGTCAACCTCCCAAGAGAGGCCAGCTTAATTTCAGAAACAGATCAAAGGTCTATAAGGAGAAGAAGAAGAAGAGAATATAAAATTTTTAGACATGATTCCAAAAAAAAAAAATAAGTATCCAAAAGCGGTAACGATCACAATCGTTCTATAAAAAAAATTATACATTAATTGCCTTTTATGAAACCAGAGGGAACTAAGAATACCGCAAAGTGGAAAACATGGTACAGCAATTACACGAATAATGTTTGCATCGAGTACATATATAGATTAGCGAATTGAAAAACTCGTTAGCCAACTTAAGGGATTCGGCAAAGTCAAACAATTCAAAGGGTGAAAATTTATTTCGCCGGGTAAACATTAGTTGGTATTTAATAAAATTAGCATTTTGAGTATGATCCCGTTATTAACTTGGATATCCGACGTGAACGTTTGCTCTCATGCGTACCCATGGATAATCCGAGTATAAATTGTATTTAATATGCGATATACGCCAAGCATATAGGTACTCCGCCCGGTTTAATATTGAGATTTCCATAGCGATAGGTGGGCAATAAGTTTTATTGGCGTTTTAACAGCGATGTTGGCTTCACAGCACAATCCCGGCTCCATGAAACATCGCAAACTTATTACACATTATTATTATATAATATAATGGACGTCACGTAAAACGTCACGGTTTTATAAGAGGCGTATTTACGTTTGTCCGACTAATGTTAAAATCCATTTAAATGGAGCGACAACAACTACGTAATTGGAACTAGAAATATAAAAAAAGACCGAGGAAAACGTGGCACGATCAAATCAATCAAATATTAAATATCGGCCACGCTAGTAGTCGAATTGATCGACGTGCGTGAATGAAACGATATAAGAATGTTGAGGATCAAAAGAAATTTGTCAGGAAATAACAATGTGGTGGTTCATTCCTTCTGCCTACCACTTCGCGAAAACGAGCGTGATCGTTAGTTACTAAGTTTAATTGATTAAAATGCATAGTAACATTTTTATGTGTATTTATTTTAATGGATTTAACTAACTAACTAACTAACTAACTAACCATCACGCCGTCTCCGCGAAAGGGTTGGCAGAAAGAATGGACTGTCACACTTTTACCGATGCGGCACCCCATCCTTCTCTTTTCGCTCCGCGGGAGACGCGGTGTGATGGGTTGCGAACCTCATCGCCACCAATAGGCATCTCCCGCGCACACTTTGATCGTGCAACACCCACAAAATAAATCTTAAACAAATAATATAAAATACAATGATATAAAATAAAATAACAAAATAAAAATAATTTAACACAAAATGTTCTTTTAGATGGTGCACATATTGTCTATTTAATTTATTTTCCACGAATCCACCGTTTTAAATTTAGCACATAATGTAATGGATTTATGTTTTTTTAAATATATTTTTTTTAAATATAAGGACATTGAGTTTTTTTTAATTAAACTCATGATGTGAATATAACAACATATTTAAAATATGATTTTCGAAAACACATAAGCGCGTTCTTTAAATTGGATGTTCAAGTTCTCAAGGCTAAAAATAATATAATGTGAGAATCAGTAATCGTGAAATATTGTTTTTGTTTACAAGACGAAACATCTTTAAAAAAAATCAAAAACACTCGTATAAATTAAAAATAACTATAGAAAAACATAAATTAAAAAAAATGTACAACTAATTAACTTATCGTTAATTGATTGCAGGCAGTCGACTTTACAATTCAGTAGGGCGAAGAAGCGTCGGCAGGCCGTGACTGCGATGGTTGGATGGTGCCGTGGCAGACTATCGGGTCCTGGAGCAGCAAGACTGGGAAATGGTGGCCAGAGACAGGACGGGATGGAGACGTTTCTTGGTGAAGGCTAAGACCCACCAAGACTTGTAGCGCCAGAGAAGAAGAAGGAAGACCACCGAAAATATGGTAAGAGAGCTGAACATCTATCATATATCCCAGGTACGGCAGTCGAGATATAACAGAATACCAACCTAAATAAGGAAAAAGAAGAATCAAATCAAATCAAATCAGTTTATTTCATCAACAGACATTACAAAATTTATTTTTAAGGCATCTATTGAGAACAGGTAAAATAATATATTATGTATAGTATACTACCAGTAACGCATAAGAGATGGTTCAACATTACAAAGACAGGATACTCTCCAGAATTAAGAGTATTTGCCTTCTGAACGTACTTTCACTAACATGAAAGACGTCGATCTCCGAGGAGACTAATTGCTCTTCCCACCGGTGTCACCAGAGGCAGATTGGTTCTGGCGGCCGGTAGGTAAAACAATCTGTGCTGTCGCTGTCGGAGATATCTATCGGGGGAAAAAAGCCGAACACCCTCCAGTACGGCCGAGTTCTCGAAGTATCCCCTAATTAATCTAAAGAAATGGGTAATTAGATGTCCATCTCTTCGAAGCTAAAGAGAATTGGTTCCGAGCATTCCCAAAAGAAATGCCGTGGGATAGAGCCACGGATAGCTACCATACTCCCTCATGTAGAGAGATACCTCAGAATTTTTTTTCTGAACCCTCTCCAGCATAACGGAATATCTCGCCTCGCGAAGACTCCATATCACAGAACCACTTTCTCTCACAGTTAGCTAGTTAACACAAGAAGTTAACTCTAAAACACAATCCACACGAGAAGTTTCGTTTAACTTTATATAACGAATATGGTAAAGCGTATATGTGTAAGTAATAGAAATCGCATAAGAAAAAAAGAGAGATAAAAAAGGTTTTGAACTAAGTGCAAATATTGTTAAAGAGTTGGAGAAATGTATTACAGAAAATGGCGCATAATAAAAAAGCTAGACAGTTTTAGTAAGTTATAAGAAACTTTAAAAGTACCGCCCGGGTAGACGAGATAAATATTTATAAAAAGAGTAGGCGACTGAATAACTGCTGTCCCCTCTCTACGAGTATTATTTATCTCTGTTCTCACGATGCACTATTTTAAATCAACATGAATACAATTCAACAAATCAACAAAAACCAAACAACGATCCCAGTTCTTTTACGTTTGAGTTCAAATTGGCTAGATAATGATACTGCCGAAGTCAAGGTGCCGTGAAATTAGGATTCTAAAACTTCGTTGTCAAGATATTTCTTTTGAACATATTGTTTTTATATTAATACAAAGGATCTTCCGAAATTTAGGATAGTAATTGAAAAAAATGACAATGCTTACTGCTTTTTTTTTGCGGATTTTACACGAGAATAAATAAAGCGTAATTACAAATAAAATTAAATGAGATTGAAGTTCAATTCATATGATAAAATATTTTGTACAATTAGTATAGAAATAATGACGGTGAAATTATGTTTTATATACATTAAACTAACTAAAAGAATGGGTAGGCAGAACAAATGGACCGCCACACTCTTCTCTCGACTCCATTCATACATCGTGGCATGCACGCACGTCGTTTTCTTCGACCCTTCGTTCAAAATTTAATTTATTTGATCGAACCACGTTTTTCTCGGTTTTTCCTTTGTCTTTAAATATTAACAGTTCCTTAGATAAATCAATAGTTTTCACTTTTTTTCAATTTATTGACCTATTATGCTATATTTATTTTTCTGTTCCTGTTTTTTAAACGTAATTTTAATATGCACAATGCACACGTTTAATTTTTTAGTTCTTGTGTTTTTTTTTAACATTTGTGGTTAGTTTATATCGTTCTCCCGATGACGAAGATTTATAACATTTAAAGAATTTCTTCTATGTTCGCCATACTTTGTGTTGTTGATGTTTTATTTGTCTTTTTCTTTTTTATATTCTTTGTATATACAACATTAACTTTAAAAAAAAATACATATCAGACATGTACAAAAAATACAACAGGCTTCCTCAGTGATATTATAAAGATACAAATACAATTGAACAATGTTTATTTTTTTTAACTTTGTACAAAAACCGACTTTATTAAAAAATAAACATTAAAAATTAAAAAAACAAAGATGTTTCGGATACAGAATCCCTTCAACAGTGATATAAATATTTAAAAATATGTTTCATGAATGTGGTCATTTTTGACAAATAAGAACTGACAAAATTTTTTTTTTTTTAATATTTATATCACTGACGAAGGCTTCTGTGTCCGAAACATGTTTGTTTTTTTAATTGATTAATTTTTAAATAAAGTAAGAGTTGTGTACAAAGCAAATAAAATGTTCAATGAATCTGCAAAATAAAGATATGGCGAATATCGAAGAAATTTAAAACAATGCTTAATTTCATTGAAAAAAAATTAATTTGGGAATTTTAAAGTGTGAAAACATTAAATTATATTTTTTAGCACATTTTATCAGTAATGGCGGTTGTGAAAATTCTCATCCGACGAATTTCGTATTCATGTTAAATTTATGAAGCATGAGACAATGGCGCTTGCTCGCTTCTATACTAATCCAAATATTTCACAAGAATTCCAAACTTGTCACTCCGAAAGGCGTTCTAGCGCCCATAATTCTTATCTCGTTATATTCGAATATTAAAGCGAACAGGTATTCCAATAATCGACCAAAAAGTTTCAAAAAATATATTTCAGATGAACCAAGAAAATCAAAGAAATTGGTTAATTTCTACGGTCGTATTGTAATAGTAAAAAAGTTTAACAATCTAGTTTGAAAAAAAAAAGTTAAAGCAAACACACTTTTATTAACAATATTAAATTAAAAAGATAAATTTTGGGATAAATCGTTGTTCCAATAACACTCATATACAATAATAATATAATACTTTTTAACCATCCTTCATTAGTTCATACGTACAATATGTACAAAACATTTAGGCAACCAATTTTAAATTATAATGAGGACGCATAACTTGACACACATTCTAACTTAATTCTTCGTTCGATATTCTAATATACTCGTACATAGTCTTTTCGCAGATTCTCCGAAATGATTTAACTTCTACGGCATTTATCTTACTTTTCTCCATCTTTTGACAGCTCCAAGCTTAACTTTCATACTCAGAAATACATAGTACACATAAAGAAGTTAACATCTAAAATACAAATGTAAATAATATTTCAATTACAAACACGAGAACAACAACAATGACAACAAACCATCACGCCTTTTCCCTGCAGGGGTAGGCAGAGAGTCACACTACTCTATCCTGACATACCTCCCTAGCTTCCTCCATATTCATACAGCGAGTCATACACGCACGTCGATTCTTCCGGCTTCTGACATGACCAACCTTTTAAATTTGATTAATTTGGTCATGCCATGATTTCCTCGGTCTACCTCGACTCTGTACTCCATTTACACCATTAACGTATACTTTTTTAACCATTCTTTCTTCAACCATGCGCTCCATATGTCCGAACCAACGCAGCAATCCTTCCATAATTTTGTTCATAATACTTTCTTTCTCTCTACATTCCTTTCTAATATCAGTATTTGAGATTCTGTCGTACATCGTTCTAACACACATACGTCTTAGGGACCTCATCTCTACTGCATTTATTCTGCTCTCATCTTTCTTCTGCCGGTTCCATGCTTTGCTTCCATACATAAGAGTTGGGACCAAAATTCCATTGTGAACGGCCATTTTCGCTTTCATTGATAAATTCTTGTAAAAATAAATACATAAAACTTATAAATAATAAAATTCAGAAACATAAAAGTTATCCTTATTGTAACAAATAATTTATTAGTCAAGGTAATTATGAGCTTCACGATACAGCTTATCATTTTTTAAAGCTTTTTTACGAATATTTTATGTAAAAAAACGTTTTAATTCATAAAGAAAATCTTCATTACGTTATTCCAAAGTGTTTAATGTATATAGGAAGTTTTATTTCTATCTCAAAAGAGATTTCTCTCATTCTCTCTTGTAAGGTTTTTCTTGAGATAATAAAAAGGCAATATAATTAAGACACTCATATTTGAAAAATAATAATAGTGTTAATTTGTATAGCGCCGTTTTCGTAATTAATTCACCTCAAAGGCGCTTTGACAATGTTATTTTGTCACGGGAGCTGCATCTGATACTAACGATAAGACATTGATTGTTAATAATATTTGTTTTGTGATATTTTTTATAAGGACGTATTTATGTTAGATTAAAAAACAATCGAAGTGTTGATGCATCTTAAATATTCTACAGATAGATCTAATTTTTGTAGCATTTTTCCTGAATTTTTAATATTTGCCAGTTTCAAGATTAAGTTTCTTATAGTAAAACAAAATTATGATTTTGCTGAAATCGCTTGATATAAGTTTTTTTTTAAATAGTTAAATTTAAAAACGACGTTTTCAGGAACTACTTCTACTTTGTCTTTATTTATTTGGACTGGACCCCTGTGTCGATGTCAACGATCCCGTCGAAACCGGTTGATTTCGAAATAAAGTAAAAATACTTAGTAAATAATAGTTTTTGAAAAATACCGTTGTATTTAATCCTTATCAGACGCTAGCTTTTGTACTTTTGAATATGTTCTTCTTCTTCTTCATTAACAGCCGTTGTCGTCCACTGCTGGACATAGGCCTCCCCCATACTTCTCCATGTATGACATGTCATACGGGGGGTGGTTGGCATTACAACGCCATGCTTGCCAGACGGGTTGGCGAGGTGTCCTTCCACGTTAGCCTATGAATCAATATTATCCACCGAGGTTAATTACTCGATCTCTAATTCTATCTACTAATTGAATATGTTATTCTATCAATATATTATTTTAAAAAGGCACTGTGCGTGTTAATTGCTACATCGGTAATATTCAACTGAAAAAGTAATGTAGATTGAAATGAAACGCAACAGAGCTCTCTTGGCTGCGGAAAATCAAAGAGTGGACGGGATTAACAAGAGTTCAGAACCTATTTTAAGTGGCGCAGGATTGAGATGCCTTTGCTGCAGCGATCACCAACGTTGGGGGGGGGGGGGGGCTAGCACGGCACCGAAAGAAGAAAGAAGAACGTAACAGAATTTGAGTTGAACGGTCAGTTTAATAAACGTATATGAGAACAAAGAGACCGAGCATTAATTAGGTGAGAAGCGTAAAAGAAATAGCAAGTAATGCAACGGGTGCTCCGCGGCGCCATTACGCGCTCCATCCGTTATTGCATTATTCCGCTTGACACGGTGTAGTAAGGAGCAGCGGCATAAGATGAAAATTTAATTAACAAGATTTGCGCATTTCCCGCCAACAACGGATCCCGCCCATCCCGCCGCACTCGCCCGTCACACCGGCCTAACTTACCACACTTCGCACCCACCCCAGAAGGAAGCCGTCGCACAATGGGGCAGGATTCAGATTTCTCATACAATAACCCAAAAAATAAAAATTATGATTCATTAAACGCTTTGTTATTATATGATGACTCAGATATATTTAGCATATGATCACAAGCAGATAGACAAGCTAGACTGTGACACGTTCGCTCTAGCACCCCTCAATCGGAGCCGATTACTCGTAGAGGTTACACGTCCGTTATTTCAAGTCAGCGCAACACCTAGTTTCTAACATTTCTTTAGTTGTATTATTGATAAAAAATTTAAAGTTTTAGTATGGAACCTTACACGTCAGGTATGTATCCTCTTTTTCGAGTTAAATTAATTGTAATTACGGCTTGTTTTAAATGTAAAAAAATTAAACCGATTTCGCATTAAAATGATACAGAGGTTTTTGTAATATTAAAAAAACATTTAGAGATTTAGTATAGAATCCCGATGAATTCCGCAAGTATTTTAATTGATTTATAATAAGTAATTGTTGTACTTTATTGATATGATGTTATTTTTTGCCACTTTTTGCACTTTTTTATAATAACAGCACATTTCGAATAACCAAAAATGAAAAAAAAATACACCAATTTTGTATCTTATTCTGTTTTTCCTTTTCTCGCATACCTAGGTACCAGCTCCAGCACTTTGTTCATGACAAAGCATGAATTAATAACGCTTATGAAGAGTTTTGGAAAAGAAAAATTGGAGGATCAGATTGATTTCCTGCAAAAAGAAATCATAAAACGGACAGGGTGTGTTGATGAGTTAGGAAAAAGTGTTACGTGTGTTACAAATTTTATTCGGTTTAAATTTGATTATAAATCATGATGCGAATCAGCTCACTGGATGAAAGAAAGATTTCTCGATGTTAATAAAACGTGGCTTGATACATCCGTTTCTTTCATTCGCGCTACAAAAACATGTGGCGGTCGCCCGATGATTCCTTTTGAGGAGAGTACAGAAAGGGTGAAGCGGCAAAAGACCGTTAATCTGAGGAATTCTGCATCTCTGCCAGACTTACTCTAAGCAACACAAATCGAACTTAGAGCTGCATGACAGGCAGATGCCTCAAAGTTGGTTCGAGGTATTTTATCTGTTCCAACAGGTTCAGGTAAATCTCATCAAACTTCCAGGG
This sequence comes from Lepidostoma basale, assembly GCA_022606425.2. Taxonomy (NCBI): domain Eukaryota; kingdom Metazoa; phylum Arthropoda; class Insecta; order Trichoptera; family Lepidostomatidae; genus Lepidostoma; species Lepidostoma basale. Next base: position 24,717 of record JAHDVF020001171.1, read on the forward strand.
AGTCTTTTGGAAACGTGTTCATGTCAGCAGAAGATGCTTTAGCACTTTTAATAGAAGCGGACTTGCCTCCACATCAGTATAACGCTATTAAGTTGAAATCTAAAAACTTATAGTCTTCGTATAAAACTGTACAGGCCTAAAAAAGACGATGTTATCCAGAGCCAGAAAATATACATGTCACGGATACTTTGGTATATGTTGATTTGCAGATCATGCTTAATCTCACGATTGAGCGTTTAATTATCACCCATCAAGATGTTGTTTTTACACTCAAACCCAAAGAATTAAATAATATGATATTATATTCCAAATGGGGAGTTGATGGAAGTTCGGGGCACAGTTCACATAAACAGGCTTTTTTTGACGCAGATGCCGATGATGCAGCGGTTTTTATCACATCATTTGCCCCTTACGCCTAGTGTCTGGTGCCAAAATTATTTGGCAAAATCCAAGACCTGGTTCAACGAGGTATTGCAGACCTCTGAAAATAGAATTTATTAAGGAATGCACAGCAGTACCTTTGGAAGAGAAACGAAGGGTAGATGAAGAAATAAAAAATATTACCACAACCATAGTCAGACTAGATGGGCGCGTTATCGTAATCAAACATCATTTAATATTCGCAATGATTGATGGCAAAGTATGTAATGCTATCACACATACTTCTTCTACCCAAAAATGTTACATACGTGGTGCCACATCTAAACAATTGAATTATAATATATACTCGTAGATGCATTGCTAACAAAATAAATAAAAACAGAAAATTTAGAATTCGGCATTTCGGTCTTGCACGGATGGATACGCTTTTTTTAGTGTCTTCTCCATTTGACGTACAAACTGCCTATAAAAGCTCGAAGGACAGACAAGGAAATCGTTGAAGAAACTAAGAAAAAAATTCAAGCTCAGTTCAAAGAAAAACTAGGTTTGATCGTGGACAAACCAAGCCGGGCTTTGGTAACACAAACGATGGAAATACCGCCAGGCGTTTTTTTTTAAATGCAGAGGTGTTTGTAGAAATAACCAATTTAGATGTAGAATTAATAAGAAAAATGCACACCATTTTAATAGTTATATCATGTGGTCGTGAAATTAGTGTGGAAAAATACCGGGAGTATGCGTTACATACAGCCAGATATTTTGAAGAAAAATATCCGTGGTGTAATATGCCACCCACACTTCACGAATATTTAATACACGGACCTGAAATAATAAAAACATCAATATTGCCGATAGGTCAATTAACCAAAGAAGCGCAGGAAGCACATAACAAATATTTCAAAAAGTTAAGGGAGTAGGTACCACTCGAGGAAATCCAGCAGAACGAATTCAAACACGGATATTTTAAATTTTCTTTTACTCTCATCAGATCCTTTAATAACTAGTAAGAGGAAATTACCGAAAGAGAAACTAACTAGATTCCCCAAAGACGTTTTGGATCTGATAATACCTCCATCTACAGGGTCCTCCAGCCAAAGCGAAAATGATGAATCCGATGACAATGATGGTGTCTCAGAAATATCTGATAACGAGTAAAAAAAATATTGGTGTGTATTTATGAAGGGTAAAATCGACGTTCTTTCAAGAAACGTATGTATTATGTAAAACTAAGCTGCATTTTACGTTATTAAAAATAATAAAAAATGACTTAAACGAGCATATAAAAATAAGACAGTATTTGACACATATTTCATTGTTATTGGAAAAATAAAGTGTTAATATTCATGAAATTGTCTCTTATTTTCATTAACCCACCTAATTACATTAAATCCTTTGATTTATAGCTATATATATAGCTTCTATGAGTTAATGACACGTTTTCATATTTTGGCCCCACTGTGCGTCGGTGAATATAGAAGGCAGGGGAAATGGTGCACGCAAAATGAACGATGTCGCATGTGTACTTCAAACGGAGACAAGATCGCCAACATTGAAAAAAAAACGGCTTTCTAAAACATTATCAAATGACACGAATGTCATTTGATAATGCCTTAGAAGGGCGAAACATGTCATTCCATCTAAAACATAATAAAACTCCTAGAAGACCGACGTTTTCATTCATATTAATTATTCAAAATAATTTTGTTATTTTATTTTATATCTTTGTATTTTATATTATTTGTTTTAGATTTTTTTGTGGATGTTGGACGATCGAAGTGTGCGCGGGAGATGCCTATTGGTGGCGATGAGGTTCGCAACCCATCACACCGCGTCTCCCGCGGGGCGAAAAGAGAAGGATGGAGTGCCGCATCGGTTAAAGTGTGACAGTCCAATTTTTCTGCCTACCCTTTCGGGGAGTCGGCATTATAGTTAGTTAGTTAGTTTAATTATTCAATATGGAGATTTACATCACTGTTCAAGAAAAAGAAACACGTTTTTTTTTATTTGAATAAAATTATGCTTTCTTTTTTCACAACACTCTATTTCATATTTCGCAGCCATGTTTCGGTGTGACCACAAACTTGAAATTCGTGCATCGAAAAAAGTTTCTTTATAAATAATACGAATGAAACCGTCCGTTTTCTTAAAGTTTTATTATAATTTATGTTTGTGACATGTTTCGCCTGTCATTATTATGAAATTAAATGCATTCTTATGAAATTTCCATTAACATTTGCCAATCTTTTGCCAAGCAGTTGACATAGAATTGACATTTGATAATGCCTTAGAAAGGCGAAACATGTGATTCAAATTAATTCTAATAAAACTTCTAGAAAACATACGTTTTTATACTATTAATTATGAAACATGTGACTAAAAACTAATGTTTATCTTAATATAAAATATTTTATAAATAAAAATTGGTAAAATTAGAGATATATAAGTGTCTCAAAAGAAAGTTTATGTTTAAATTCAGAACGTTTTGTGGAGATGTTAGACGACTTCTTGGTGCCTGAATTGCAAAACTTTCCTGGTTGTAACTAGAAAAAATGGTTCCAGCAGGACGGAGCAACGTCACACACTTCCAATACCAAGAGTTCATGAAATTTTCCCTGCCAAGTTGATCTCCAAGAGAGGTGATATAAATTGGCCTCCACACAGTCCTGATTTAACCCCTATGGGCATTTTCCTGTGGGGTTATCTCAAATCTAAAGTTTACGCCAATAAACCGACTCCCGTTGCACATTTGAAAGAAAATATTCGTCACGAAATGGCAGCCATCACGGAGTCTACCTGCCGAGTTGTCATAAGACATTCGACTGTTCGACTAAATGAGTGCCGCGAATGCGAGGGTTTACATTTAGACGATATTATTTAAATAAATAAAAAAGTAATTCCCAAATCGTGCACTATAATAATAAATAAACATTTTTTTCGATAAATGGCTTACTTTTATTTTAATCTTTCTACTAAATATAAATTTTCTAACATTTTGAATGTATAGGTATACAAATACTTGTAGACGAATACTGAATTTTACCCATCGCGGGTTATCATTTTAAAGGATTAATTGTATCTCAATAGAGACGAAGATGCAAATTGGAAACAGAATATGGCGGTCGAGACGTTTACAGGACTTATGACCTGTCATTGGTTGGGTTAAGCGTACGCTTTATGTAATACAACATCCCCATTCCGCCCTTCTTACGACCACCACGTCTGACAAATTTTTGGAAGATTTATATATGATTTATACTTTTTTCTAACATACTTTTTAACCGATCGCTTTTTAAGAGGTCACATTTAGATTTTTAGATTTAAAACACATCTTAATGCGCCCTTGAGGTGATTACATCACAAAAACGGCTCTTTAGAAGTAAGCATATTATTATTATTATTATTATGATACAATGTTGGAAAACACTTCACATTTTTTTGTTCAATCTACACAAGCGCCATCTATTAAGATTGGATGTAAATAAATTTTCTTTTGAGTACCTTGAACAATACTGTAAAAAATAAGTTTTATTTTAATTACCCCCATTTTACTTTATTCACCAGAAGCCATTATGATAATAACACCAATGGATACAGGATAACAGGATACAGGGCGGCGGAGTGGCTTGGAACTCCAGCAAAACTGGGAGCTCGTTATGATCGGTAATATCGTATATCACGCTCACTCTTGCGGGAGAGAAAAATCTCATTCTGTGTATCACACCGCCGTAATCAGGACGGTGGAAAGTTATTCACCTCTCGTGCTGTTCAATAATTCATCGTCGAGTATCTCCGTAGTGCTGCTGTGCTGTACCAACGTAATTATAGGCAGACCTAAAATAATATATAAGTTGCTTCAGTATAGAAAATAATATTTCTTCAGATGATCCATTATTTTGGCCGAAACACTATTATACTTCAAAAATAATAAATGTTTAAATTAACGAAACTTTTATTACATAGGTATTACAATTTATTTATATGAGTTTGTCGCGACAGCTGTTTCGTTGTTATGTTAGCATCATCTGTTGTTACAAACAACACCGAAACAGCTGTCGCAACAGACACATATAAATAATAGTGATACCTAATAAGTGTTTTTTTATTTTTAAAATTTAGTAATATTTCTTTAATATTCGTCAGTATTTTGTGTTGTATTATAGATTCACATTTAAATAATTTTAATAATACATTGTATTTTCATAAAAAAAAATGCACTTATGTTTCGGGTCACAGTATAAAAATGTTCTTACACTGAGGAAGTGCGTCGGAAACATTTGTGTGATACGTGTAAAAAAGTGATGGGAAATACAAAAGAAAAAATAAATTAAAATGATATTTTATATTGAAGAAAAGTTTATATCGTTCTCCCGATGATGGAAGTGTAAAAAAAATTCAAAATTTGTCGGGAAAAATTAACTCCAAAGTGGGGAAAATGGCGTTTAAATTGAAATTTAAAAAATATATATTGAGTATGCTATATCACAACATTATAAAAACACAAAAAACAATCGATATAAATCTTTTCATTAACTATACTGATGACTCAACACTAGGTTGGGTTTTGTTGATACTCTCACCTTTGTGCGGTTACGCAATAGTTCCGCATATACAAAAAAAAAATCTCAGAGTACAATACGTAGACAATGTTTTACTGTTTTTCCATTCAATAGAAATAATCCAATAATTGCTGGATAGTTTGAAACTCCTCAATTATATGTGGAATACACAAGAATACACATGCAATACGATGTATATGTACGTTTGTAACTATCGCATGGATGTTGTTATATTCACATAGAATTAATACACCATTAACATCATATTCCAATTAAATATTTTGCTAATCAGAAAATATTTAAGGTGCTAATTATTTATAATGGGCAACCATTGATAGACGAGCTGCCACTTATATTATAAAAATTTCTATTCATTTATTGTATTGAATAATTATGTCAGGCCCTCAATTCGAGAAAAAGTTTTCCATTTTTTTTCCATATTAATAATAAAATAAACAAATTCTTTTGTTATTAAGCCTAAAAAATCGTGATAATCAACGCACATATACAATAAGAAAATCTAATTTTTGTTACCATACTAACCTATTTACAGAAACTTAACTTAATTTATTTTTTATTGCAATAATATCTTCTATAATTATGATTTTTATTCACTTTAAGTGGGTTTCGTTAGATATTTACTTCACAATAATGAGAAAATTAAAAAAAAAAAGGGAATGAACGATACCATCGCTTTTTTTTTCCTTGTATACAACAGGTATACAATTACATATATACTGTATACAATTTATTTTAGCTATTATATTGATTCTTATGACATGTAATAGATAGCCAATCTATTACCAATTTTCTTTTGACGAATTTTTATGAATTAAAACATTTTTTTCCACTTTTGAGTATATTTTTCTCGACATGTTTCGAAGATTTACACCTTCATCATTCAGTTTATATCGTTCTTCCGAAGATGAAGGTGTAAGCCTTCGAAACATGTCGAGAAAAATAAACTCAAAAGTGGAAAAAAACAGTGTTTTAGTTTATAAAAATTCGTTATTATGGAATTCCACAGTGTTAACGGCTTAAGTTTACCATTTTATTGTCACGTGAATTCTACACAAGACCAAAAACAGTGTGACAATCACACTGCCATCGCTGGTAATCGAACCCGGGACCTTCGGAATGGAAGTCAGAGCAGAGTTGGATTGAAAAATATACCGTAGATCAGTAGGAAATACAGTATCTGTGAATCCTTAAGCCATATTAAATAGTACGTTATGTGTACATGGACTATGTGTGCTTATAGCGTGTATCCAACAGGCCCTTTGTTAAGTTACGCGGCGTGTAAATCGATGTTATCGGTGCATGTTTGTTCGAAGATTAACCTGGCGAGCTTATTCAAACAGAGGGAAAATCCCCCCGTAGATACTCACCAAAATAATAATAACATAGAATGTGCACGTTAATTGAAACACAAAATACGCCCTACATTATAATCCTCGCAAAGTCCATCACGTAAAAAAACACAAATTCAAAAGAAATTTTACGTAAATGTTTACGTGAAACCAAAGCTTTTGTATTCGCATGGAAAAACATTACAAAGCTATTGAAACATGTTAAAATCTAAAATACTCGTAGAATATTAAAATTGAAGTATTTACTTCGCCTTTAAATTCACATCACTTTGTGTTTGGGATTTATACAGTAATATTATTTTAAACTTTTTATCACAACTCTGAATTAAAATAAAAATTAAAAACAAATATGTTACGGGACACAAAAGACCATTTTTAGTGTAAATATTGGCAGTTACATATATTTATACTAAATTCCTTATAAGTGTCAATTCCATAAAGCTGACCTCCGTGGTCGAGTGGTAAGTGCTTTGACTTCCACCCCGAAGGTCCCGGGTTCGATTCCCGGCGATGGCAGTGCGATTGTCACACTGCATTTGGTCTGGTGCAGAATTCACGTGACAATAAGATGGCGATAGATTAGCTACCTATCACATGTCACGAGAATCAAAATGATAGCTATACCCTTTACATCGATTTGACTCGCACTGTAATGATGTAAAGACGATAAAAATAATAATAATAATAATAATAAAGTATAATAAAACTTCTTAACCGTCGCGTTGCCATGTGGTCAATTGAGTTTCCACTGCCAATTTAAAGTTGATTTTCTTAAAACCTATGGACCCTAATATTATAAAAAAAATTGTAATCCTCCATTGAAGTGTTCTCAATATTTCGTAATAAAAAAAAAGCAAAAAATTACTTCCTTCATCCCAAAAAAAAATATTTTCTAAGACTGCCCTCACCTTCATTCGTGTTAAGGTAGAATTTGTTTTGCTAATATTTACAACTTTATCAAAAGTGACAAATACTTACTCGCTGTTTTGAACGTATTATAAATTATATCTTTGGCTTTTTCAATAGGTACGTAATAATACCGACTGTGGATGGAAACGCAGAACGCAACTTAATAATATCAGAACTGTGAAAATATTAACACTTTACCAAAAGGGACAAATATTAATACGTACTCGTTGTCTTGAACGCACTATACATTTTGCCTAGGTGCCTTTATCATACGTAAAATCTCGTAATGTCTCGCCCCGCCGGCTGCGGCGCGCAGACAAGTTTATACTTGGGTGTCCAGTTGCTCGTATGCTGTGACGCATTCCATATCAGAAATCGCATGGTTCCAGAAAAAAATTAATAATGATATGTTTTCAAATAATCCATGTATGTTATACATATCGATCTATTCCTAATGAAATTCCCTACAAGATGACATAAATTAAATTTTGATTCATCTAGTCATATGCTTGATATTTAGATAAAGTTAGCGGTAAACTGAACTTACCACATGGGAGCGAGCGTTTTGTTTTGAACACGGTACGTTAAGGGTTAAACAACTGATGGTTTCTTCAGTATTGAATATAAGTTTTTTGCGAAAGCTATTTTTACATACATCGCGTACTAGTTTTACAATAACTTGCGGGTGGAGTGCTTTGAAACCACTCCACCCGTATATTAAGAGTTGCGTAAACAGATTCTGCAACGGAGAATCTTATTTAAGAGATATTGTTGTCAAAATATTAGTTTTAATACTACCAATACATTCATTCAAGTCGTACGAAATTAATTAAACATAATATGTTTTGATAACTAATTTGAATAATATCAACGGCTAAAAGATTCGTTTTTCATTTTAAAAATGTAAGAATTCATTAAATTTATTTTATAAAATAACACTCTATTAGTCAATTAGTAATAAACAATTATTGAGTAGTTAAATGATATTTGACTTACTAGACGTTAAAAGTGGAACAGATTCAAAATCAATATTTTGATCCGAGATGATCGTGGGGATGAGTTTGCATTCCGATAATGTCGTCTGTTGACTCACCTGTAACAAGAAAAAATAAAACATTAAATATAAATATAATAAATCTTTGCTTCGGGCCATTCGGGCTAAAACAATGTAAGAAAGTAAGTACCTAATAAATAATAATTGATATTGTGGGAGCAGTACCTACTGGCGTGCCCACGCAATAACGGAATGAATAGAGCTACTTTCCTAAAAGCTTTATGGATATAAAAAGGTAATGAAACAAATTAAATTAATTTGAGGTTTCCAAACTGAGGAAAGATTGATTGCCTGTTACGTTGTTTTCTATAATTTATGTCGGATTCTGATTTGGCGAAATCCGTAATAAAGTTGTAATTAATATCGAAATTACGGAAAATTTAAACGAACTTCGAGTGTTCATAAAGAAGGAACTCGGGAAGAACTTTAAGCTTCTCCTGAGTCTCGACTTCGGATTTATCAAATTAAACCCAAACATAATTGAAATACAAATTTCTTAAGCGTTCGAGCACCGTCTTCGAGTTTAACTTTCGAGGGCAAATATTGATAGATAATATACAACTGGTGACTCTTGCAAGCGAAAACGGGGATATCCAAAGTAACACAATTCAAGCAAGGACAGGACTTTATCAAATCGGCTTAAGCAAACTTGGATAAATTTATAGAAAATGGGCCGAAACACGGAGATAAGAAAAGTCATAATTACGGCAGTAAAACAATTCGCATGACAAAAGTTTGAGTTATTCCGACAGTTATATTGATTAATACCCCTCCTTAGCTTTGCGCTGTTATTACAGAAACACGCTGTAAACAATCAAGCAAATTGTTACAATCGTGTAACCGTTGTAGCGAAGCGATTATCCGCTTGTGTATACGTATAACCATAACACGGCAGCCCAGCGGATGACGAAGATTAACTGTCAAACACCAGAAAAACGACCATAAATCACGCAACTACATTTTTTCGCTGCCGTATAATGGGAAGGCGTTTGTACAAAAAAAGTGCTTGGACACGGTTATAAAAAGATAGCCGTTCAAAATAATTAGCAACAAAGAGTTCTACATGCTACTTAATGGCGCAATTTGCGCGAGCCAACTTTATACATTACTGTATGTAACGAACGAATCCCGAGTTGAGAATCTCTTTAACTTTTTAGGTAAAGGGTGCGTTGTGTCTGCTCCAAATGATATTTCCGAATGGGGAATTTCCTTTAGCGGGATCTGGGAAAAGAATATTGGCCGGGTGCCAAGTCTCCGGGATTCAATCGTGTGATTTCGTTCGTTCTGGGGATGGTTCTGCAGAAGGGTTGTGGTAATCGAACACCACCCACATTGTATACATCGCTAATTCAATTAGCCAAAGTACTGAGGTTTCAAACTTCTTGAATCTTTACACTTCGTTAAGTGGGCTTTCTAAACGTTTAAGAATATAAGGTTAAAAGTTAAATCTTGAGACAGTATATTTAGATTCAACTAATAAAATTAATTAAAAATAAGTTATTTACGTAATATTTTTTATATTTGAAAACTAAAAATGTACACAAACACATGCCTGGTTTATTTATAACGCCGATTACCTTTCTTTATAATCAGTAAGTTTTCTTCTAAGGGGATTTATGTTCTCTATTTATCAAAATATTAGTTTTTCTGATAAGGAGATTTATCTTTTTTACCATCGAAAAGTTATGTATTATTAAAGATTTATATTTTATACAAGTAATAATCATCTACGGATATTTAAACATTTTTTTTTGTCCTTTTGTTTTAAAACATGTGCAATAAGACATTACGATTGATAAAATTATCATTCTTTCGTTAGAATCACTTAATTTGTCGTATGATATTATTAAATATAATAATAATACACTTGTGTAATTTGTAGATAAACCACTCTATTCGTAATAAAAACACCAACCGGTTTCTATACATAATATTATCATTCACAATGTAACTCCACATTGTCACATAACTGCATTTTTTCTATTTTTTATTGATACCGTTATCATTTTATTTATTTATTGCCAACCGGTTTCGATATGTAGTATCAAAACTGGTTAATGAGGGAACCACTTTTTTTCTATTTCTACCTAACATAATACCATAATACATAAAAAAAGTCTTAGTTGCGATATAATATACGTGAAATGTGCGTTATCCATAACTTTATAATAACAAGTAAACTAAGCATAAAAATCCAATATAACAAAACACAAACTGTGATAGATAAAGTGATGTTAAACTATTTTAATACAGAATGACGCAAAAAGATAAACGCCAAAAATGTTCACAAAACTATAATGAAACCACCACACATACGATTTTTAGGATTTGTTGATTACATTGTTGGTGTGAAAGCAATTAGGAAAAGACTGAACTTTTTTATAACACGATATGAAGACATTTTCAAACAATTTTTAATGACCCATTTTTCACTCATCCCTTTTTTATATTTGTCCTAACCATCTTAGTGTCCTAACCATCTTAGAGACCCTTTCTTAGTTTTATTAAGGACGTATTTATTTGCCAAACTGAACAACAATAATTTAGGTAGAACAAAAAAAGACTTTTATTTTTGTATGTATATATATATGTGTTTTGCAGCGGCATAATGACGATCATTTGTGTGTGTGTTTTTATTTTAATATATACTGTTATTCATGTTAACGCGTTAGAGCAAAAACGTGTTATAAAAATTCGTGCTGCCTTCTTGTAATAAGCAAGTTAAACAAAAATATCAAAGAGTTGAATGTTGAAAATATATAGGGTAGACCGAGGCGAATCGGATCGGTGGGTGAATCGGATCAAAATAAGAAATTTGGTAATATTTGAAAAACGCGTTAACGCGGAACGCAAGCGACTAGCGCCTTACGACCCTTTCACACCCTGCACCTCCCGCCGTTGGCAAGGTTTCTATTCGACTTGTACACCAGTGTCAAAAATGCGCGCCAGCGCGTCTGGTATTTGTGTGTGTTACAATTTTGCTGCGCATCTAAGGCAGGTGCTTACCATTTCTTTGTGTAATTCTAAGGATATGTGTTAAAACTTTGAATTGTATGTCTTATATTGATTGGGAGTGGGCCTATTTGAGAAAACATTTAAGTTTTTAAGCAAAATATTACTGGTTAATGTGTAAAATAGTATTTATTTCAAGTCTTCAATACGGGGTTATTCGGATCGCGTCATCGGGGGCGAATTGGATCACTATTTTTAAATGATTTGTTTTATAATGATGCGTTTTTATTTCCTTGTAGATAGTTCGCACGTACAATAGAAAGACTAATGCGGGAGAATGGTCCCAAAAAATGAGAGAAGCTGCAAATAAAGTGTCGGCCAAAGAGTTAACCTTACGTCGGGCTGCTGAGATTTACGAATTACCAAAAACGAGTCTACAAAGAAGAGTTACTTTCTCCGGAGGTGTCATTAAAACGATTGGTGGACAGCCAGCCTTAGATGAGACTGCTGACAAGATTTTAGCAGGCCGTTTACTGCACTTAGCGAGTCATGGCTTCGGAATTACACCCAAGGCGATTCATAAATATGCATTTAAATTCGCAGAACGTCAGAAAATTAAACAAAATTTTAACAGAGCAGTAGGAATGTCTGGTCAGGACTGGTTCCATCGCTTTATGGAAAGAAATAAGCAGTTGACTATTCGGAAACCAGAAGGATTGTTTAGAGCAAGAATTGACGGCATGAAAAGGGAAAAAGTGTCCGAATTCTTCAAGACTTTAGAAACAGTAAAAAAAGGCCCGTATATGTATGATTTATGTGTTACTTATTAATATTGATCTCACTATTCATTATCTAAATGTTGGTAATGATTTGTTAAGAAAATTTTTATTTAGTTATACATGTTATGTACGATCCTGTTCGCCCCGATAATTGGGGCGATTCGGATATTTCTGTCTTTCAAGTTTTTAGTTCATATTTTGGAAAATTAATGAACATTTTAAGTTTTAAAATGTTTATTGCGTCGCTAGATTGTTACTGATTACTATTTTATCAATAAAAGTTTCATATATTATACTGTAGTATGATTTAAATATTCTCAAAAAAAAAGTGATCCGATTCGCCTCGGTCTACCCTAATAGGTACGATAGTCAACAGTATTCAGAGACTTAATGGAGTTAATAAATTTTCTTTACAATGAGTGCCTCGTAAAATTTCGGTAAATTTAAACAAAGCGTCTTGTTCTGGGACAAAAATACATTCTCTGTCAAATTCCACAAGATTTGTTGCGTCACAGGAGAGAGGTAAATGCCATGGTCTCTGGGAAAATTTCGACTAATAAGAGAACAACTAAGCCCTCGAATATAAAAAAAGATATTAGCTTGAAGATATCAAGCTTAACAAGCAAAGAAAAATAAAAAGGCAAGTTGATTAAACGAAATATAAAATAAACAACATAGTATACGGAAATCTTCTCATATTATTATATATTTATTAAATGGAGATATTAAACTACATATAAAAACAATCAAATATTTAGAAAACGTGATTTCTAATAACTACAAATAACAAAAATACACTTTACACAAAATATTTCTTTATATAAACATAAAAGCAAATGAAACAAGTTAGTTCTTAGCTAGCAAAGAAATAATGTAATTTTTCATGTCGCTTATATATGTTTAATACATGGTATATGTATTAAAAATAACTTATATTTTTTTATGAGTCAGAAATGTCAAGTTATATCTAAATAACGTCATAATATAATATAAATTAATATGGTTTGGACACATGGAAAGAATAAATAAAGAAAGAATGGTAAAAAAATTATATGTTAACGATGTAAATGGAACTAGAAATAGAGGAAGACCGAGGAAAACGTGGCACGATCGAATAAATCAATATTGAATGTCTCCCACGTGAGGAGTCAGAGAAATCGGTGCGCGTGCATGCACGATGTATGAATGTTGAGGAAGCGAGAGAAGTATATTAAGAAAGAAAAGTGTGGCAGTCCATTCTTCTCTGCCAACCCCTTCGGAGTGATGGTTAGTCAGTTACTTAGTTGTAATAAAGTTTTGATGTGCAATAATATAATGCAATAGATTTTACGCAGCAAAACATAAATATCATAAAAAAATTAGTAAGTATTTAAAAATGAATCCTAAGTAATTAATACCAATGAAAATGTCTGTTTTCTAGAAAATTTATTATATATAATGGGAAGGATATATTTCGGATTTCTAACGCATTATCAAGTGTCGGTTTTTTAGTACTGTTGTCTTTATTCACAATTGATATCGCTATGTAAATTCGTACGCAAATATAACGAGAATCAGGCGCGTTGTCGTTTATGTGCATGAGTTAAAGGAGCAGAATACAGTATTATATTCATTCGTATTAATATGGAGTTCAACATCATCATTCAAGAAACTATAAATAGAATTCTAAGTGAATAAAACAAATGGGAATATCATATCAGAACGTATTCATTACCCTCCTGCATAAAGGCTAAATCAGGTTTATGGACTTTTGTGACGTGTATCAGTAAATGGGCCGAACATTTGGCAACAGGTTCAAATAATAATGGTATGGTTAGTGAGTCGAGTGGTGGAGGGAAGAACCCAGTCGTTTATCACTGCTCGCCGACGAGAGAGCGCTTGCCAAATAGGGCAAAGTTGTTAGGGCCCGAAGCAGGTTGAGGGATTTAATAGAAACTCGAATTCGATAACTTTACGACCTTATGTTTATTTCTCAGCGAATACAATACAAAGCAATTCATTTGAACCTCTCATTAACTAGTCGTCGTTTAATTTCAGGTTGGTTTGATTTCAAAACACACTTTATGAAATTGTCGTTGAAAACAATAACAACCCTTTGATTCAAAGTAAATTCCACGTCAATAGGCTTGCTTATTGACAATTTTACGGCGTAAATTGGTTGGTCCGAATAATATTTTCGTTAGTTCAACTCGGGTAAATCACGAAATTATTGGATTTAAAATCGTTTTACCAGGAAATAAATGCGAAACCCCGTCGAAACGATATTTTAATACAAGAAGAGCGGTTAGTATTACCGAATTTCCAGAAATGGGTAAAATAATACTTTTGCAGCGTTGCGTTGTTGAAAATATTCGAAGGTTTAAAATCCGAAAATGAAAATAGGTTCCTTATTCTTCCACGGTTGCTAAACGCTCCCGTCCATAACAAATAAAAAATTGAGAAGATTACATTTTTTATTCATTTCATTTCTCCTGTCACGTACATACCTGGTACGTCTGTAAGGGGAGGGAAATTATCACAATCGAATCGATTAAATCGACTGCAATGAGAAATATTTTTAATAAGAATTTTCTAAATTTTCCAGCCGAGTCGAGATATTATTGTAATTAATTACATTTTCCGACCGACTGGCAATACCTTTGTTGGGGAACTGGCGAGCAGGACGGGGAACTGGGCGGGAAGTTTTTAATGCGGGAAATTCAAAAGGCGGGATTGACAGTATTACGAATAGGGATATTTTTGAACAATCGTTATTCCACTAAGCCCGGGGAAACTTTTAATATTAAAGTTTTTGTTACCGGGATTATCCCGGAGCTAAGTTGAATAGAATTAATTCATTAGGATTCTGGATAATATTGACCATTTTTGTTCCGACTCAATAATTGTTCAAAATAGTAGATTTTTTTTTACCTCTTTGTTGTGATGTTGTCTAAGAGCCCCTCCAGAATACTGGTATAAGCAAATAGTTGAAGAAATCAAAATTAAATTTATACTGTAATATATTTTATACGAATAATATCCGTGTATAAATTAATAAAGTTTACTTGAGTGTCGTATTGTTGTTTTCAGAAATATTTGTTCATTAAAATAAGATAAGCAACTGAATAACGAAGAGTATCATAATTCGTTTTGCAAGTTTGAAATATATAAATTCCACCATCGAGCTAATGAGAATTTACAACCAGAATCAATAGAAGCACCGCTCTGAGGAAAACAAGGAGAATAAATTCAGAGGAGCCGTTGAGGTGAAGAGCAAAAGCTGCTTAATGTAATTATATTGTAATTTTATCAAAGAAAACGATGTAGAGATGGTTTCGACTCGAGGCTATGGCGTCTTAAAGTAATTATCAGATTTAGGACAAACGAAAATTACATAATGGACCCAAACCCTCGCTCGAGTGTGTGTATTTTCAGAAATGTATGGTAATACTCGAGGACACTGAAAATCAACATTAACATTTGCCGTTGAAAAGCTGCGGATATCAAGGAGTAATTAAATAAAATTCAAACAAAAATTAACATCAAAGGGTAAAACTGTCCGCGGTTTTCTTCCCGTGAAACAAAAATACAACTTCGCATGAAAGGTAAATTTCTGGGGCAACTTTAAAGTACCGATCCTTGAACGAAACAAAAAGGTACAGAAAATGAATTTTTATCCGCGAAGTTGAAAAAAAAAGTTTTGTCAAAACGAAACCTCCAACTCTGGGGCAACATTCGCGCCATTGTTCGGTAAGCAGATAATGGAGGGGACCGCCGCGGGCCCGGGACGAGAGGGGGGTTTTAATCAAGAAATTCAGCAACAATTGTTCCTTAAAGTTGTTTATTACAAACAAAAGAATCAACAATGGAAATGTGTAGAAGCATCGAGGCTCGGGGTATCTAGTTGGCGCTAACAGCTAGCGGCGGGTGCTCTGTTTAAACTTAGTTTCGCGAATACGAGATGATTTGAGCGTGACTAGCAATAATTATTTTGGAGAAAAAGTATCAAAAGCCCCGTGGAGCAAGCACAAATGAAAGGGATATTATATCGAATTTTCTTCAGTGTCAGTTCGCCGCGCCCTCCGCCGCAACTGAGCTATTAAATTTTTTCATTGTCATTTCAAAGGGCTTAAATATTTATTTTTAATATAGCTTCCAGAGAAAACAAGCACGAAGAGGGGATGAGAATATTACCGGGAGCATTGTTTAATTTCAGTGACTTTGCGCACAATATTGAAAGGAGCTTTTACAACATGAAAAATCGAACGAAACAAAAATCGTAACTCGTACTTTTAAAAAAGAGATTTCAACAACTGGAGAAATCAAAAAATGTATTTATCAATTATTTATAAAGTACATGGTATTAATACCTTCCAACAGGGGTAACCCGTTCTAGGGAGTCACTTTTTATAACTAATATGTGTGAAATTCCTGAAACTAATGATGTATTATGTCAGATGTAGTAAATCTCTCATTAACCTTTATTTTAAAATGTGAAACTGTCCAGAATATTATACTTTCGATGTATTTTTTTGGAAACCGTTTGGAAACTATTCATACTTTTCTCATTTTCTCAACATTCATGCATCGTGTCAGGCACGGTCGTCGAGTTTTTCGACAACTTAGGTGGTCGACATTTAATATTTGATTGATTTGATCGTATAATTTTTTCTCGATCTTTCTCTATTTCTTGTTCCATTTAAATAGTAGACATATACTTTCTTTATCATTCTTTCTTAGTCAATTTTTTCTGATCAATGTTTTTTCCAAACCATCTTAATGATCCTAATTTTTTTTATGATAAAATAGTATAATAATGTGACTTTCTCTTTTCAACGGATTTATGAAATTTGAATTAGTTGTAGTGATACATAATGTTGCAAGACACGTGCGGTATTTAAAAAACGCAACATTCGGCTATGTATTCGGTTGCATAGACATAAGACAATTGCTTGACATTTTCATAATCAAATCAATATTCTTAAACAGTCGGGTGCAATGTGTTGTGTCCATGATGCTGCAATTCTGATAGAAAACCTCTCATGTCAAGTTGCCCAACACGATTTCAAACTCGCGTAGAATGTTGATAAATGACTCTTCCGTCCCGTAACGAACAATACGGTTGGGAACAATACAGGAAACTTATTCAGTATCACATATTCCCATTCATGATATGTACAACCTTAAAATGAAGACATATTAAGGAGCTGACAAAATAATATTAAATCAGATAACAAGATATGAAAAAAAAATACTAAATAGAGAGGGAAAAAAGGGGTAGGAGAAAGTGTGCGCAAGGACGATTTTTCCCTAATCATCATGACTCACCGTTCTAACATTCTATTAGTCCTCGCGCACACTATCTCTTACCCCTCTTTCTCCCTTCCATTTTATATTTCTTTTTTCATATGTTGTTCTCTGATTTTATATTAAGTTTACTCTCTCACCCTGACGAAGCTCCGGCGGGAGCGAAACCGGTGGTTGGTGTTACCAAATAAGGTGATTCAGAGACAATAGAAAGCTGTTGTCGAGTGTAAAAATTAGAAAGGTCTCATGTCAAGGTCACATGACCCATGTGCTAAGGGGAGAAAAATACCAACTCCCTTGACTGATATTAATAAGTAAAGTGGAGGGACGTCGGAGAGTTGGTAGAAGGCAGCTGTCCTGTCTGCGAAACATCAAAGAGTGAACCGGAATAACAAGAGTTCAGAACCTGTTCCAAGTGGCGCAAGACAGAGATGCCTTTGCTGCAGTGATCGTCAACGTTGCAGGGACCTGACACGCCACCAAGAAGAAGATACAAATATTAAAAGTGTATTATTATTTTATTTTATTTAAAAGGGGCTTAGACAGGCAAAACATGGCATTTCCATAAATTATAAAAAAAACTTCTAGAAAACGAACGCTTTCAATCTTATTGATTATTTAATACGGAGTTTTGGATAATTGTTCAAGAAACAATAAATACTTCCATATATATATTTTTTGTTTTGCTGCACCGACGAAGCTCACTCACAAACCTAAACCATTAGTTCTGAAATAAATAAATAAATAACGATAAAATGTAAATTTTACTTTATAAATAAAAATATTTGTATCAATCAATACAGTTCAGTTCCATCAAGATTCATTAAATGTCACAAAATCTCTTTTTTATTTGCAAAATGTATGTTAATGGCGTCAGCCTTTCACATTGCGTTAATAAAGATCTTCTGCCTAATGCTTAATCCAATCTTAATAGATGGCGCTAGTGTAGATTGAACTAAAAAATGTGAAGTGTAGTCCACCATTGTAGCATATATACATCTTCCAAAAATTTGTCAGACGTGGTGGTCGTAAGAAGGGCGGAATGGGGAATGTTGTATTACATAAAGCGTGCGTTTAACCCAACAAATGACAGGTCATAAGTCCTGTAAACGCCTCGACCACCATATTCTGTTTCCAATTTGCATCTTCGTCTCTATTTGGATACAATTAATCCTTACAGTGATAACTCGCAATGGGTAAAATCCAGTATTCGTCTACAAGTATTTGTATACATTCAAAATGTTAATTTTTATTTCATTTTCTCGCTATTATTCATGCATTTGCTATAACGGTACAATAATAATTAACTCTTTCGGCAAAATAGTCCTTACGGGCATTGAGTCCTTACTTAATATTCTACGCGTTGAATCGTGCGACACGAAATTCACACATTGTTACGTCGCTCGATCATTGTGATTCAATACCCAGTGGTGTCTCGTGTACGAAAAGGAAAAATATACGCACCGCAAATATGTCATTAATTTCCACAACGAAATTCAATTGGGCGATCGTTGCCAAATTTGTGAACTATGAACATGCAACATAATAATTATAAATGAGCGAGTTAAATTCAATATTGCTATAAAATAAATCTACTTTAATATAATTATTAATGAAAATTAAATATTCAAAGTACTAACAACATTGTTTTCATATTTTCTCTTCGTCTAAATAATAAGCATCTAAAGCACACAAAAATAAATTGAATTTTCCTATAAATAACTCAAATAAACAATAAGAAAATATAATATATGAAAAACGGATTTAAGAAAATCAAATGATTTGATTAGAAAGAAGAAAATATTATGAACAAAATTAAGGTAGGATCACTGCGTTGGTTTGGACAAAGGGAACACATGGATGAAGTAATAATGGTTAAGAACATATACGTTAACGATGTGAATGGATAATTAAATCGTGGGAGACCGAGGAAAACTTGGCATAACCAAATTAATCAAATTTTAAAGGTCGGCCATCTTAGAAGTCGGAAGAATCGACGTGCGTGTATGACACGCTGTATGGATGCGGAGGAATCTAGAGAGGTATGTCAGGAAATAATAGTGTGACAGTCCATTCTCTTTGCTTACCCTTCCAGGGAAACGGTGTTATGGATTGCTATTCTTGTATGAATAATAATGAATGTACTTAATTAATTGGTTTTAACCCATTCATCGCCACATGTTTGTAGAAACAGCGCGCCGGTACGCTACGTATTTTCTCCCAAACTATCGAAAAATATCGATCCTTTCTGATTTGTTAATATTTTAAAATATTCATAGATGTCGTTGTGAGAAAATCGGAATTAATTTTGAAATACATCTTTCGAATATTGCAAAGCGCGCACAGCTGCGCTTATGGCGATCGTCTACGTAGAGCGCACATGTGTGCTTACGGCGATCGTCGGATTAACAAGCGTTTTTCAATGAGTAGCAATTGCGTTATTTTGTTTTATTTTATTTATTATATTACATAATATTTCAACAAAAGAAGAAGAAAAAACGATATATAAAATCTGTAAGACATTTTAATGGTAGGAACGAAAGGTGAATAATGCTGATCATAAATAGCAAAGCGGATGCCAGAGAATGGTAAGTTGACCGAAATATGCCTGAAAAAGAAATCAAGTTACGCTAAATTAACAAGATATTAAGCAGTATGAAGACATTAATCTGTTGTAATGACGTTATAATTCATTTTTATACAGTCCAATTTTTTTTCATTATTACCCGCTAATCTGGCACGTTTGGGACTTCGACGATGCCGAATTACCGAATATGTCGGATTATTATAATTATTAAAAAAAAAACTTTATTGCCTACATAGCATAAGAGAAACGAATGATGATAATAAAAAAAATGTGATATTATACTTCTTCTTCTTCTTCTTCGATGGCCCTACAGCCCATATCGAGCCTTAGCCTCCTGTATTCTTCGCCTCCAACTCTTCCTGTTCTCCGCTTCGACCATCCAATCTGACACTCGTAACAACTTCGCCCCATCTCTGCACGTGACCGGCCCATCTCAGTCTATTCAGTCTGACCTGTGTGGAGAGACTGGGAGCTTTGTAAATATGGTACAGCTCGTCATTATTCCGCACTCTCCAGCCTTCACTGTCATTCACAGGTCCCAGAATTCGGCGCTGTGCGAATTCTGATATTATAACAGTGTTGTTAATTTACTTTATTACAGTGTTGTTAATTAAAAATCAATCAAAATTTTATAGCAGTGTTGTTAATTAAAAATCCTGAAGATATTATAACAGTGTTGTTAATTTACTTTACAACCGTGTTGTTAATTAAAAATCCTGAAGATATTATAACAGTGTTGTTAATTTACTTTATAACAGTGTTGTTAATTATAAATCAATCAAAATTTTATAACAGTGTTGTTAATTAAAAATCCTGAAGACTGTCTTCGCCTCCAGTCGGACATCAATAATATTGTCAACTGGAGTCACAGTAATCAAATGCAATTCAATGTCTCTAAATGCGTTATGCTATCTTTTACTAGAGCATTGAGAACTGTGTATTATAGATACACAATGAACAACCAGCAACTAGCACATGTATCTACGATGAGAGATCTCGGGATCATCTAAGAGTAGGCTGACTTTTCGTACACATGTTGAGAGGATTTGTGGCACTGCACTGAAGATGTTGGGCTTCATCGTCCGGACCGGCAGAGTTTTCAGGGATCCCAATGTGCTCAGAGTCCTATACAACGCATTGGTTCGGAGCAGACTCGAAAGTGGTTCTGTGATATGGAGTCCTCACGAGGCGAGATATTCCGTTATGCTGGAGAGGGTTCAGAAAAAATTTCTGAGGTATCTCTACATGAGGGAGTATGGTAGCTATCCTTGGCTCTATCCCACGGCATTTCTTTTGGGAATGCTCGGAACCAATTCTCTACAGCTTCGAAGAGATGGACATCTAATTACCCATTTCTTTAGATTAATTAGGGGATACTTCGAGAACTCGGCCGTACTGGAGGGTGTTCGGCTTTTTGTCCCCGATAGATATCTCCGACAGCGACAGCACAGATTGTTTTACCTACCGGCCGCCAGAACCAAGGTGACACCGGTGACACCGGTGGGAAGAGCAATTAGTCTGCTGAACGCGGTCTCCTCGGAGATCGACGTCTTTCATGTTAGTGAAAGTACGTTCAGAAGGCGAATACTCTTAATTCTGGAAAGTATCCTGTCTTCCTAATGTTGAACCATCTCTTATGCGTTTCTGGTAGTATACTATATTTAATATATTATTTTACCTGTTCTCAATAGATGCCTTAAAAATAAATTTTGTAATGTCTGTTAATGAAATAAACTGATTTGATTTGATTTGAACAGTTTATAATAAAATATTTAGAGAACAGTAAATTAATACGAATGAAAATGTCTGTTTTCTAAAAGTTTCATTAAAAAAAACAGAGTGTACCTATCATTCGTATTAATTAAAGCAAAACATCATTGTTCAAGAAACAATAAATACGTAAAATGTGTTGGAAATAGCTCTACACAAGCAGTTTAACTATTATCAGACTGCAAACGCAGACATCAAAGTTACATAACAAAGTATGATATCGATTAAATACACTCAACGTAGCAATTGGAGACTCGTGTCCAGGAACTTGTAAATGTGCAAGTCCGCCGAAGTATTCCAAAAGTACACATGTAGGGGGCAATGGCCAGAATAAATTACAATAGTAAACTCGGCTACCGGATGGTAATGAGCTGAACGTGAACTCTAATTTAACTGCCAGATAAAATATCAAGGTTGCCCGTTTTATGGGCACATGCGTGAACCGAAGCGACAAGAAAACTTATGCAAATGCCTTCACTATGTTCACCACCCCTGCAAGTGTTACCACGTCACTATATTTACCACGTGAAGGTTGCGGCAAGTTTCGCAAGCTATACATGTTGCGCGCGTCAACTTGCAGGAGTATGTGCAGTGAAAGCCACACGAGGATGATTTCTTGGTTAAATCGGATCACTGAAAATATATAAAGAACAGCTTTTTCGCGGATTATATTATTTTATTCAAATATTATACTCGTATATAAACGATCCCAGTGAGAAGACGACGCCATGAGAAAAAGAGTGCAGCTGTTTTCATTCAAAATTTGAGTTTAAATATTTTTATACTTTTGAACATGACACCCAAATCAAAAAAAGGTCTACGTCACATTGTAGATAAAATTATGGAAAATAACTATTGTAAATTTCAACTATATCAGGTGAATAAATCGGGAGATAACAGACGCAAATGAAAAAAAAGTATAACGTCAGCGTCTCTAAATAAAATATTTATTAATTTCCTTTTTTAAGTGGCTAGATGCTTGACGAATGCTGTTTGGAAAAATAAAAATATGCTAAAGGAGAGCAAAATTCGAATCTACAAGACATGCGTACGTCCTAAATGACATATGAAATAGAAACGAGAGCTGACACCATCAGAACAAAAAATCTCCTAAGAACCACAGAAATGAAGACTCTCCGATCCGTTGCGGGAACGACACTCCGAGACAGAATATGAAATTCTGAAATAAGAAAGATCTGCAATGTGGAAGATGTCGTGCGATGGGGAAGACTGAGAAGACGCTACTGGTGAGATCATGTGGAAAAAGCATGTTCTAAAAGAGTGATGAATATAGCCGCAAATAAAATACCAACAGGAAATCGACCTGCAGGAAGACCACCTAAAAGATGGCGAGACAGTTGGACATCTGCATCCCAGAAACAGGCTCCGAGAAATAACAGGACACAGTCCTAAATAAAGCAGAAGAAGAAGTAAAAGATTAAGTCTGCGATTCCTGAACCGTACATGAGGTCTATTGATGCCTTGATGTCCTCTGCTTCCCTTTGATCTCCTCTGTTTCCTTTTTTAATTTTAGGGTGGTGTAACCCCTTAAATAATAATGAAATAAAACGATGTTTTAATAACTACTTCCACTTTTGTTTTTATTTCGATAGCGAGCCTGGCGAAACCGGTCGCTGTCGAAATAAAGACAAAAGTGGAAGGAGTTAAAAAAACGTCGTTTTAATTCATTATTATGTATTAGATTTTATGATGCAATCACCAATTTGAATAGAAATTTCTTATTAAGAAAAAAAATTGCGTCGTACCCTTGGTTGAACCCAAGTTCCCTGAATCAGGGGCCAAGCAATAAGTCTCCTAAACCATCGCCGAGCTTCACTTTCAAACATAAATATATAATGTATAAAAAAGGTCGTTATATAACTTAAATATTAAACATCTGTAATGGAAATGTAATGAATATTTCGATTACTTAAACATGAGTAAATTTAGAAATGTGAAAGTTCTCCCCTGATTGTATAATTTATCAAGGGAATTATTACCCTTAGTTAAATTAAAGAAGTTTTTCTCCCTCAAAATAAGAAAAATCCGATGTAGTATTACAGGGAGATGATGCTCACATTTGAATATCTAGTCCAGATTATACGTTCAACTTTCGCGTAGTTTTTGAAAACTTTCTTTCCTGAAATAAATCATCTTTTAAATTACACCGGGGCGGGGGTGTTAAGACTGCCTCGAATGCATAAGCCAACCGTAATTTTATTAAAACAAATTAACTTTCAAAGATAAAAACCCCAACAGCAAAAGACTGCCGTGAAGGACGCCGAAGAGATGCAGGAATGGCTGGACGTCATCATTTCACCGTAATAAACTGGTCATACGACCTAAACTAAGAATAATAAGATCTTTCGTATGACCTAACTAACTAACCATCACTATGGGTAGATAGAAAAAATGGACTGCCACACTTTTCTTTCATGACATACATCTGTCGCTCCTTCAACATTTGTGCATCGTGTCATGCACGCATGTCGATTTTTCCGATTCCTCACTTCATTTATTCTTTTCATGTGTCGAAACTATCAAGAATGAATGAAAAAAGTATATGTTAACAATGTAAGCGAAACAAGAAATATAAGAAGTTTCAGGAAAACGTGACACGATCAAATCAACAAATATTAAATGTCGGCCACGTGAGGAATCGGAGAAATCGACGTGCGTGCACTAGACGAAGTATGAATGTCGATGAATCGAGAGAAGTATATCCAGAATGAATAGTGTGGCGGTCCAATCCCTCTGCTTACCCCTTCATGAAGATAACGTGATGATTAGTTAATCATTAAAAGATGTGTTTTATCTTACTATCATTTGCTACAGGCCCCAAGCTCGCTTAATCCGGCACCGATACCAGTCCAGTCTTATATTACGAAGACAAGACGTTTACTTTGCCAAGTCCATGTCATTCTTGCCAATCATCACGAGTTGGAGAATCTCATATCTGCCTCCAAGATATTGTCCAGATATTTAATTTTACGGGCTTTAACGCAACAATCGAAACTTATTATGAGTAACTCATGGGAATACAGTTTTATTATTGTATGTCTAAATAAATAAAATAATTTAAAATAAAATAAAAACTTAAAAAGCTAGTGAAACTAAATAAACATAATAAATTTTTTTTTTTATAATTTACAATGAACTTCTACCGAGAAATTAAAATAAACAATAGAAATATATTTCACAAAATAGAGAGACAAGGGAAGAATGTCCGGATATATCTTTTTCTCTGTGAAAAACGGTGATTGGTTATTATTCTTGTTCTTCTTTGAGACCTTTGGTCTGTTCCTGTAGTCAGGCTGGCCTCTCTTGGGAGGTTGATTCCCAGCTATCCCTCCATATCTTTGGCGGTCTTCCAAGGGGACGGTAGCCAACAGGAATCTGATGCGCCAGTGTTTGGGATTCTATAGGGATCCGTCCTCTGCACTTACACATTCCAGTATCTTCTGCGTTGTCTGCCCCCATCTTATGATATCTTCCACCTTGCAGATTTCGCGGATAGCAGTGTTCCTCAACAAAAAGTCATAGACATAATGGACCTTGTCGCTAAGCAGAAATGGCAGTGGGCAGGTCATGTCGCCAGACAGAGAACAGAGCGATGGGCACCCAGAGTCCTCAAATGGAGACCATGGGATAGAAAAAGAGGAGTGGGCTGATCCCAAAAAAGATGGGCCGACGACATTATCCCTGTCGCGGGTAGAATGTGGCAAAGAAAAGCCCAAGACAGAGTGGAGTGGAAGAAAATGGAGGACGCCTATATCAAATCAAATCAAATCAGTTTATTTTCTCAAAATACATTACAAACATTTTTTATAGTTTAAGGCTGGTAAAACATTGAGAACAGGTAAAACATAATAAATATATAATACCAGGAACGCATGAGAGATGGTTCGACATTGGGTATACAAGATACTCTCCAAAGTCAAGAGTATTTGTCTTCTGAACGTACTTTCACGAATATGAAAGACATCGATCTCCGAAGCGATCATGTTCAGCAGTTTGATTGCTCTCTCCACCGGCATCACCAGAGGCTGGTTGGTGCAGCATGTTGGGAGATAAAACAGTCTGTGCTGACGCTGTCGAAGATAACCATCCGGAACATAAAGATGGATAGCCTCTAAGATGACGGAATTCTCAAAGAATCCCCCGATAAGTCTGAAGAAATGGGTAAGTGTGCACCCATCCCTTCTTATCTGTAAACTATTGGTCCCCAGCATGCCCAAGAGGAATGCAGTGGGATAAAGCCACAGATAGCTACCAAACTCCCTCATGTAGAGATATCTCAGAAATCTTTTCTGAACCATCTCTAACATGAGCGAGTATCTCGCCTCGTGGGGACTCCATATCACCGAGCCACACTCAAGCCGGCTCAGGAGAATAAATTTTCAGTGCAACTCCACATATTCTCTCAATGTGAGCATGGAAAGTAGCAGTGGATCAGCAGTGGAGAGATGGCTGAGGAAGAAGAAATCCTAAATCTATCTCCAAGAGTCTTTATTATTGTGTATGTTAAACTTTAGATATCTATAACCCAATTCCTCGAACTATAATGAAGGTTTTAAATCCATTTTTTACAATTTCAAATTTAACCAAAAAATATATTAATTCTTAGAAAATAAAAACAAGTACCCCATAAACCATTGTTTATTGGTCTTATTTTCACGGTTAACGCCTTAGACGCGTGAGGCGAACGGCACTTGGAGTTTTACGATTCTTAATACTAACGATTCCTTACAATTTGTGGACAGCAGCGTGTCAGTGGTGGCGGGGGAATCGGGCCCAGTGTCGGAGGCGATAATACTCCCCATCGTGAGGATTAAATAATAAACCCGGGAAGAAATCGGCGGGAGTGGTCTCGGGTCAGGCGACGTGATCGTATTTTATTTGCAAGGCCCATTACATTATACGGCCGGGCAGGGGGCGGAAGCCGGGGGGCTCGGAGGATGAAAATGCATTACGGAATCATGAAAGCATTCAGAATCGGAAATATAAGTACGAGTACGCCATTGGCCGCTGGATTCAAAAACATAACTAGGCCAATAGGATTTTATAAACTATGAAAAAATCAGTTCAGAATTAACCCGACCAAGTAAACTATATAGTAAAAGGCGGTCAAGTTGATTTAACCGTTTCAATACAATTTTTTTACTAGAATTAAGACAGTGCATGTATGACGTATTACAACCTACAAAAAACTGAACGGGGTAATAAAAACCCATTAACAATGAATTTTGAGAGTTCAGTGTTGATTTGAAAATCTATTTAAGGTAGTACTGAAACGGTTAAATAGTTTGTACATAAAAAATTTTAAATAAAGCAAATTGAAAAATGTCGAGAGTCAATCGATGTCGGAAAAAAAAAAAAAAACTGTAAATGATATGCTGTATGAATGTAAATGACGACCTTAGTGGCAGAGTAGCAAGAGCTGTGACTACCACACCGAAGTTGCCGGTCTCGATTCATGTGACGATAAAATGGCGATAGATGAGCTACCTACCACAAGTCATGAAAATTAAAAAATACCTTAAAATAAACATCACAAATTTTATACAGTAATTTGGTTTAAATAATCTGTTATATATAGTTTTTTTTTTAGAGGTTTGGTTTTTAAACTGGCTACATTGTTTCTACAGACTGTCAATTTGACAGTTGACAGATGATTTGTAGTCAGTACGTTTTGCCATTGCCATACGCTTTAGTTATTCGGAATACCATGGATCGTTTTCGCACCACGTACACTCTAGTGGATAATACGCATCCACAAAGACGAAAATTGTCGAAAATTGGATTTCACGATTGCGCTTCATTCGAGCTAGCCGTGGCGCTCATATGCTCGAAATCATATTTAAACAATAATGGAATAATATAGACATTAACATTATTTTAAAATGTTTTTTTTTCATTTTGAATATTATAATTATCATTATTATTTTGTTGAATTGCTCTTTACATCATGACAGCATGAGCCAAATCGATGTAAAGGGTATTATAGCTATCATATTGATTCTCGTGACATGTGCTAGGTAGCTAATCTATCGCCATTTTATTGTCACGTGAATTCTACACCAGACCAAAGACCGTGTGACAATCACACTCTTCTCGCCGGGAATCGAATCGGCGAAATCGAATATGTATTGCTTACCTCTAAAAAAAATGCGATTTTTTTTTTTTTTAAATGACGCTTCAGAAGTATGTCAGGATGAAAATGTGTGGTGGTTTATAGTAGAAAAGGCGCGGCGTTATGTTGCGTTTGGATGTAATCGTATGAGTTATTTTGAAAGATTACTATTGCTTTTGCTAAATATGAATTTGAATAGATTGCTGGGGTGAAATGGTATCGTATCTGGTGCAGGTATAGGAAGCCGGTATTGCGGCAAAGAACGCAGCTACACGAGGCCGCTGCCGGCTATGATTGAAATGGAAACCATTACCGTTGAACGGTTTTGTTGTTCGATATCAATCCAGAACGGAACGGCAGAACTATTGCGCTCCACAAACTAGATACAAGTCTGGCTCGAGCCGTGGGAACTTGCATACAGCACGACGCGGCCGATTCTACTTTAAATTAATGCGGAAAACATGAATACATTAGCAGTTGGCCGGAGAACAATAACAATTCAAATTTCGAATATTAAATCGAGGCAAAATACAAATTTCATGAAAACAAACACCATAACTTATAAATGTAGATCATTTGTAAGCTTTTACCTTTTTAAGCCCAAGTAAACAAGGCGGCTGCAATCTCTGGCGCTTTAAAATTCACAATATGGAAAAACAAAGACATAGCCATTAATAGTAAGATGAGAATCTATAAAGCATACGTAAGACCAATAATAACATATGACGTCGAAGCAAGGACAGACACAGTAAGGACCAAACAAGATTTGAGGACTTCCGAAATGAAGACACTGAGGACGATAGCAGGCAAGACACTGAGAGATCGCGTGGGGAACACCAGAATAAGAGAGATTTGTGAGGTTGAGGATATTATACGATGGATCAGACAGCGAAAAAGGGACTGTTACAGTCATGTCCAAAGAATGGACACCACCAGACTCCCCTATTCGTACTCTTGGAAGACCTCCTAAAAGATGAAAGGATAGCTGGGAGAATCCACCTCACAGGAGGAGCAACACTCTGGAGAACACACTACATAAGTCTGCAACAAGGAAGAAGAAGACCTTTTTTGTGTAGTTTCTTAACCATTTTACATCCACGAACCACCGAAAAATCAAAAAGAAAATTCCCACCACCAACTGTGAAATAAATGATAAATATTTATAAAGATTTTTTTTATTCAAAACAAATAATTTTATATTAAGCTTTGAAATAAAATAAAAAATATGGCATGCTGAAATAAATAAAAATTGCGGACCACCCAAAAATCTTCGCGGACAACTGGTTGAGAAACTATGGACTAGTGATACTAGTGACACGATTAGTTGAAATACGAAAATGTTCTTAGAGATCTTGGGTATATCCGTGTATTTTGGTATGCTCTTAGAAGATCATTCTAAGAAACATGGGTCAATGAGGATACTAAGATAAAAATTAATATATCCAAGATCCCACAGAAAAGATGATACACAAGGCGAAATTCTTTTACCAAATTATTTGTTTCTTGAACAATAAAGCAAAACTCCATAAATAAAAATTAGTACGAATGAAAACATCTGTTATTTTTTTCAAGTTAAACTATATTTTATGGGATCGATATTTTTCACCTTGCTAAGGCGTTATAATTTTATTTATTTATATTTTTTAAATATACAATGATAATGCCTTAGCAATGCGAAACATGACACTCCCATAAAGTATAATAAAACTTCTAAAAAACGGACGTGTAATTCCGAAGTATTTTTTTAAATTACTTATATTTATTTCACCTTCATGCAAAACTAATTCAGAAAAGTATTATACATGTATGTATAAAAATAAGTCACTCAACTATGAAACACGAAAGTGTAAATTTTTCGAATAAAGAAATTTCCATCAAGTAATTTCAGATGATTTTTTTTATGAATTATAACACTTTTTTTCCACTTTCGAGTTTATTTTTCTCGACATGTTTTGAAGACTTACACCTTCATCATCTGTATAACGATATAAACTGTTTATATCGTTTCGTTCTCCCGATGATGAAGGTGTAAAGCCTTCGAAACATGTCAAACAGAAAAATAAACTCAAAAGTGAAAAAAAAACTAACTAACTAACCATCACGCCGTCTCCCCGAAAGGGTAGGCAGAATGAATGGACTGCCACACTTTAACCGATGCGGAACTCCATCCTTCTCTTTACGCCCCCGCGAGAAACGCGGTGTGATGGGTTGCGAACCTTATCGCCAACAATAGGCATCTCCCGCGCACACTTCGACCGTCCAAAGTCCACAAAATAAATCTTAAGCAAATTATATTTAATACAATGATATAAAATATTTTTTTTTGGTCAATTGGATTGTTCCCGCACTTTATAATAGTTTTTCGTTTATATAAAGAATTTTGATTTTTATAGGTTGTCACTCTGAACTAGGCAACATACAACAACAAATTATTGTTATTTTTTATATCCGTAAATATTGAAAACGTACGTTACTGTAAAAATTACTTAAATTTAAATTTGATTTAGAATAGGCCTCCGTTACATTTAACATGAACTGTGCGCTATTACCGATATACTCGTACAATACATAAGATACACACATAACCCACATTGCACGATCTACACGACTCCGTGGTCCAGTTTGAGGGCAGCTGTAGGAAAAAGTGAAATCTGTAATGAGAGGATATATTTTCCATTTCAATATGATGTAAAACAGTCCACTCTGTTATAAGCTATTATTCAATACAATTATATTATATTACATTTTCGATATTTATCTTTGGTTAAATTCCGAGACAACTGTCTTATTCGTAATGCAAACATCGTTGTTTCTTCTCGCTTCTGCTTTTTTTTAAAATAAGAATTAATTGTATCTCAATAGAGACGAAGATGTAAATTTGGAAACAAAATATAGTGGTCGAGGCGTTTACAGGACTTATGACCTGTCATTGGTTGGGTTAACCGATCGCTCTATGTAATACAACATTCCCCATTTCGCAATTCTTACGAACACCACGTCTGACAATTATTTTTGAAAGTTGTATATATGCTACCATGTTAAGAAACATTTCACATATTTTAGTTCAATCTACACTAGCGCCATCTATTGAGACTATATTTGTTTCCAAATAATTTACATCTTCGTCTCTATTGAGATACAATAATTCTTAATGATTAACTCGTAATGGGTAAAATCCAGTATTTGTTTACAAGTATTTGTATACATTAAAAAAAAAAAGTTTTTTTAAATAATATCATAACATAAAAAAATCACATTTTTCAATATTTTATTTTTAGAAATGTATTGTTGATTTTTATCAATAAGTAAATTATTTATGCGACCAGTGTTTATGTGACGTCGCTGATTTCGTTAAAAAAAAGCTACGTTGACACGATCACAACATGGTTACAACAATTTTATTTTTGACTGCACACTCTACTATGATTAATATATTTTTATGTTTAAGCCGCGTGCTGGCACGACACGATGTCAGAATGAGGAAGCGAGAGAAGTATGTAAGGAAAGAACAGTGTTTTTACTGCCAACTGGTTTCGGTACATCCATATCTTCTTTGAGTTGTTAACAAATATTTCCCTACTAATTTACACAAAAAAAACGCCTTTATAACGTGCGAGTATCGTCCACATAAAAGATCAAATGATTTTAAAAAAATGTGTTTAACCACCCTACGTATTTGAAGTACGTGATACGTTCACGATGACTATACCATTCTGCGCTATCCCGCATCACGTACGCGCTTGAGAAAAAGTAATGTACCTAAAATGTACAAACTGTTAGGGATACGCGCGTGTGCCAACAACACTCGAGTACAAGTCTTCAAAAATATGATAGTTTTACAAGGGGCAGGCAAAGTGTGCAGCCGAGCATTTGACGTTTTGTAATTAATAAAAATTAAATTAATATATAATATATACAATAATAAAATTTCATTAATAAAAAACCTGATTTTTTTTGCACTTTTCTCGGAAAATAACCCAAAGGTAGGGCGGTTAAACTTTATGAAAGACAAAAAAAAAAGCGTTTATATCATACGGGTTTTTTTGTGAATCTTTACACTGCGAAGAAATCATCTTTGCATATTTTTTATTGACTTATTTAACTGATTGATGACTGATTTTTTCTTTAACTTGAAAAAAATGGTTGATCATTAGATTACACAGTAAAATTCGTAAAAAATAATATTCGTGCGGTCGGTTTACACCGTTTTGCAGTATGTCACAATCAAAATTCATGGTCATATGCAGATTCCCGCGGTGATAAGAGAACGGGCCGGGCCCAAGTCTGATAACGCGATGACTCCACTCCGTCTCAGAGGATTGATAATTCCATTCCAAAATTTGAATACAATGGACAGATGCCGGTTATTAGCGAGTACGGGCACGGAACGGAATCGCTCTCCCACAAAAACAGATTCGGCGCGAAAAGTGAAACTGGGAACAGACAATGCAATAGTGTTTCGTAAGAAACAGTTTTATTGCGTCGTTTATCACCAAATTTAGAAACATTTTATTAATTGTAGTGTTCTACGCGAGTAGTTGCGAAAAGACAGAGAGAAAAACAAAACACATTATTATTATTTCATCTATATTAAAAAACACGACACTTCACTAAAAAAAAAAAATTAATTACAAAAACAAACAAAAAAAAAAGATAATTAAATAAAACAATGTAACATATAAATAATAAAACAAAGTTACACCTAACTTTCACTTGTTTAATACCCCTGATCTATAAAGGAGTAAGTTTGTAACAGTGTCACCAGTCTGTTGATGCCAGCGAGCACGGCGAAAACGGTCGCTGTCGAAATAAAGACAATTAAAAAAAAAAACTTTATTTAATTATTAAACTTATTGAAAGTTAAGGCATTAACACTGTGGAATTCCGTAGTAATCTACTTTGGGAATTAAAAAAACATTGTTTAAACCACTTTTTAATAAAATAAAAATTCAAATACACGAAATGTTTCGGGGGATACATGTCGTGTTTTTTTAATATTTTTGTTATCAAAAAGTGGTTTAAACAATATTTTTTTAATTCCCAAAGTATTTAATTATTATTTAAAATGAACTTCCATCAAAATATTTTAGTAAAATCATTTGATTATCTTAAAAACAAACATGTTTCGGGACACAGAAGCCCTTCATCAGTGTAAATACGAGTATTAACAATTACGTATACACAAAATGCTTTAACTCTTAATTCGTTCGCCCCTATTCCACATTTATATATTATTTTTTAGGAATAGCTGTGTATAATAAACAAAAGTTGATAAACTTTCATATTAAATCCTATCTCTTAAAAATGGACTTGGACTTGGATCTTCTGACTTACAGAGGTTCAGCTCTAATGGCTATTCCTCTTACGTCTTAAGGTGCTCATGTTATTTTTAACAAAAAAATACATATTTTTTTATTTATAATATCTGTATTTGCTTGTCATCATTTGAGACTGCAATTTAGAATATGCAATGTTTAACTTTTAAAATATTGTGGGAATAAAAAAAACGATATGAACGAGTTAATATGTTTCTCCTGATGAAAAAGGTGAACAATCTACAAAACATGTCGAGAAAAATAAACTTAAAAGTGTAAAAATATTATAAAAATGTTTTAATTCATAAAAACTCCCCATTATGGAATTCCACGGTGTTAACACTTCAAGTTTATCAAAACATAAACGTGTTTAATACCACTGGCTCATTTTTTCGTTCGACATTCATATTTCAACGAAATGGAAATTTTCATCTAATATACTTCGGTGTATTGTAATTTCAGGTTATAATTAGGATACAATTCATACGTTACAAGGATCACTCGATTGTAACCATGGTAATAATCCCGCCACACTGAGGAGATATGAAACATCAGGTTTGATGGTAATATAATAGGGCTTTTAAAAATAGGTACCTACTAAGCACCATCGAGCTAGTAACATGGCAACCCTGTTTGATATTGTACCTTCTTACAGAAGTGATATGTCACAACACATTAACGTTTTATATTTATATTCCAGAATAAATGAATATTAATGTAACAAACACGTGTTATTTTTTTTTGTCGCCAACCGGTTTAGATACTGTCCGATCTTTACGTATTTTTAGTTTTTTTTTTACGAAAATGTCAGTAGATAGGTACAGCCGGCCGGCAAGACGAAATAGTCATTCCCATAAAACGTAATAAAACTTCGTAAAAACAGATATTTGCTTAATTATTCACTATTTAATACGGAATATAAAATCACCGTTCAAGAAACAATAAATATTATACATACTCGTAAAATAACAAACTGAAACAATAATTAATAAATGAAACTGACAACGGCCGTTCACAATAGAGTTCTGGAACTAACCCTTACGTATGGAAGCGAACCACAGAAATGGCAGAATAAGGATGATAGTAAGGTCAGAATATATAAAACCTGCGTAAGGCCTATATATAGCATTGAGACCAGAGCGGATACCACAAGAACGAAGGCTAAAGTACGGATGGCAGAGATGAGGACGCTGAGGATGATAGCAGGAAGGACTATTCGCGATAGGGTGAGGAACACGGCCATCCGTGAGATCTGCAAGGTGAAGGATGTCGTGAGATGGGGCAGACAACGCAGAAGATACTGGAATGCGCACGTGCAGAGGATGGATCCCACCAGAATTCCACACGCTGTGGCGCATCAGATTCCTGCCGGCTGCCGTCCCCCCGGAAGACCGCCGAAGAAATGGAGAAATAGCTGGGTGTCAACCTCCCAAGAGAGGCCAGCCTGATTTCAGGAACAGACCATAGGTCTATAAGGAGGAGGAGAAGAAGAAGAAGAAGAAGAAGAAGAAGAAGAAGAAGAAGAAGAAAAAGGATGATATAAAATATAAGGGGGAGAGTTGAGGTCCCTAAGACGTATGTGTTGTAGAATGATGTACGACATAATTTCAAATGCATATAAGGAAGCAGTGTTGAGCGGAAGAAAATACTGTAAACAAAATTATGAGAGGATCACTGCGTTGGTTTAGGCATATGGAGCGCATGGATGACGAAATAATGGCTAACAAAGTATACGTTAATGGAGTACGGAGTCGAGAAAGATCGAGGAAAACATGGAATGACCAGATCAATTTTTAAGGTCAACCATGTTAGAAGTCGTGTGGTGGACCAAGCTATCTGCCCATCCCTATGGGGAAACAGCGTGAAGATATGTTGTTGTAGTAAAAGAGCAAATAAAATAAATGTCTACAATTATGTGAATACAAAATTTACAGTTATTTGAAAGAAAGGGTAAGATATAAATTAATGTGTTTTAACCCTTTGGGTGCGAAAATAGATTTTTTGTATTTCTAAGAAAAGTGTCAATAATCCATGGAAAAATAAAGTATAGATATGAAATATTACAACGCTAGTTAATTATTGTATACAAGTAAACATAACTACATACATAAATATATTTTTTATTGAAAGAAAAAATATTAGTACTTTTATAACGATAGTTAATTATTTTATACAAGTAAATATAACTACATATATAAATATAATTATTATTGAAAGAAAAAATATCAGTACCTTTTCTTTCATATAAAAAACTTTAATGTCAGTATAGTATGTAGACATATATTTTGAAATTAAAAATAAAATAAGTATTTGGACATGCATAAAATGTTGTAAAAAATAATATATAGTATAAGAGCGTGAGTAGTTTTCTATGGCCCAGCCTAACGGCAAATAGTAATTTTAGATAAACTTAAGGCGTTAAGACTGTGGAATTCCATAATGAGGGTTTTTTTATGAATTAAAACACTGTTTTTTCCACTTTTGTGATTATGTTTCTCGACATGTTTCGAAGGCTTACGCCGTCATCATCGGGAGAACGAAACGATATAAACAGTTTGTAAGGTATAAGCCTTTGAAATATGTTCAGAAAAATAAGCTTAAAAGTAAAAAAACAATGTTTTAATTCATAAAAAAATCGGCATATAGTACTTAAGAGACAAAGTGTTGTGCCGATATATCGGCATATCGTACCTAAGGAGTTAAAACACTAATTTCATGTGCGCAAATAACAAACTCCACCGAACACACAGAGCAACCGCTGAATAAAGAATATTGTGTGCACACCAACACTGGAAAATGTCCAACGGACGCGCCATCGGCAGTGCAGTTATCGCTATTTGCACAGATGCAATGAAGTTGAACAGAACCCACTGAGATACAAAACACATATTTCTTATCGGAGAATGCGTCCCGGCCTCTGATGTGTACATTTGTCTTAGGCACATTTAACTAAATATAAACTGTTACAATAAGTCACGTGTTTGATTATATAAATTGCAATGAAAATAATTTAAATATTAAATCGACAATAATATCAATATTTAAATTTAGTGCATTTTAAATTATGATTTTTGTATAGAAATTTATTCACTACCCCTGATATCTTCTCCTTCTTCCTAGCCTTCCCTCCACTGCTGGATGTAGTACTCTTCCATCTGTCTCTATTTTTCTCTATCTTGTGCCGCTTCAATCCATTTTTTCCCGGCGACCACAACAATATCGTCGGCCCATCTTTTCTGTAGCCGACCGACACCCCTTGTGTTTTCCCATGGCCTCCACTTTAAGACTTTGGGAGTCCATCTTGAACTTGGCTGTCTGGCTACGTGTACCCCTGATATGTATGTATGTAAAGGATTAAGTTTATAACAGTGTCACTAGTCTGTCGATGCCAGCTAGCCTGGCGAAACCGGTCGCTGTCAAAATAACGACAAAAAGTGGTAGCATTTATTAAAAAAAACATCGTTTTATTTAATTATTATTTTAAATGAACTTCCATCGAGAGATTTCAGTAAAATCATTAAACGATTAAGAAAATATGCATACAAATTGTATTTTTTTTTTATCTCGGTGACGGTAAAACACTACTTTCGTAAGGGAAGCTCATGTCGTCCACAATATGCCATTGCAAAACGTTTTATTTGTTGTACACCATCCCGTCTAGGGTGGTTCGAAAAATGGAGATGTAATGACGATTTGTATCAAGGAGTAAAGACATGGCACGTGAATCGAGGGAAGCTTTCAACGGTTGTACGAGTACTATTAATCGAATCCTAAAACCAAAGAGATTATGAATGTCATTAAACGATTTCACACAGATCAAGCCCCCGCATAAATCAACAACCCATCAAATCAGTATTCCAACAATGATATCAATAGCGTAAGATGAATAACCACAAGAGCTGAACATTACCTTAAGCATTTGGTACTGCGTGGCTTGGTATGTTTCAACTATTGTATATTTGAGGGTATAAGTTGCAAACCTGGCAAACTCCATCATTAGATGTTTTGAGTAAATCGCAAAAAAAACTGATACGCTAATAAAATGCGCTTTTTTACGATATTTATTTTTTTCATCTCAACCAGTTAGTATTTTAAAAGTAATTAGCCATGAAATAATCATTATTATGTTGATAATTAATGTATAATAATGAATTTCATTTTGGAGTTTTTTCAGCTTTGCAACACTCAAGTGGAGGTTGCCATGTTTGCAACAAACCCTATATTTTAATAGCAAAATTCTTCAAAATGAAGCCGAATTTGAATCTGAAAATCGATAAAAATTGTGTGCAAATGTGTTAGAAGAAAGATTAAGACCCAATTCATATCTCACTTTTGATTGTTGGTGGAGTTTGCCGGGTTTGCAAATAATACCCTCATTTGTTGCTGTTTTCAAATATCATAATCTTTCAAATGACACTAAAAATATATTTAGAAAGTCAAATTTTCATAATTAATACGAATGAAAACGAATGCCTTTTTGTAGTTTTATTATAGTTTAAGGGAATGAGATTTTTGCCTTTCTAACGCATTATCAAACAAAACATTTGATAATGCCTGAGAAAGGAAAAACATGTCATTCCCATAATTTATAATGAAACTTCTAGAAAACAGAAGTTTTTATTCGTATTAATTATTTAACATTTAGTTTTACTTCATTGTTCAAGAGGCAATATATACAATTTTTTTTTTTTCATTTAATTTCAATACAAGTATTCTCTCTTCTTCTTCGTCATGTCAATGGCAATACAAATATTGTCAACGCGCTGGACCACACTACCAGACGCCCTAACCAGATCCTCCTCCGTGCATGTCATATGGCAGCAAGGGTACTTCGTAATGAGCAGCATGGATTGCTCCATGCCTCAAATACAGATGCAAAACGACTTATTTGAATAGATTTCATGTATATTTAGTTAAACGTGACTGACACTTTTTTGTGGACCGTGAGGACCGCATGAAAGATACACGACTTGCAAAATTTATAAAAAAAAAATTAAAACCCCAGAGGGAGAGAAACCACACTACCAGGGAGGCTGCCGAAGAGATGAAGGAATTGAATTCACAAACAGGAAATACGACCTAAATCATGAGGAAGAAGAAGAGGATGAAATTTCAGAGACTACTGTATACATCAGAGACCGGGATACATACGTAAGGTGTACTAATTTAATATGCAAATAACAATTCAGATATTGTTAAGAAATTCATACAAAGTAGATACTGGATGGCTGTATTGCGCTCAAGATATTTGGAACGAGAAACTAGAGAACATTGTTCGCAGTCGCCTGTCTCATACTACTTATATCATGAAGCAAACATATATTACAGAGCTCCAATATAATACATACGACCAAAGTCCATTGATCGCGAGAGTATGATAATACTCGTATATGATTCTTTACAGATATGATTTATTTATGTTCAAATAAGCTGTATTAATCTTATGAAATTAAGTAAAAAGTGGACAAAGTTTCATAATTTAAAAAATATGTATACCTGTGTCTAATTTATAGACGATTATAATTTTTTTTTTATATATATATTCGCATATACGTCGTGTTGTGGATTCACAATTGAATAAATAGAAACGCACTTAGTACCACAGCACTCTATTATTTTTTTATTTCATAAATGTTTAGGAAATTTTTCTGTGCACATTTTTTTTTTAATTTGCGCACAGAATAAGGACCGAAATATGTCTGCAATTAAAAAAATTATAAAGTGTTGTCATTATACAAAGTGTGTTTCATTTATTCAAATATTTTTCCTTTAATTCCTTAATAACATGGAGATTTTTTTGTTAAGTAGAAAAAAGTTATTCCATTTAAAAAAAAATCGTAATTAATTAGTCGTAATTAAATATTACATTGTTTTGGCCGAAACACTATGATACTTCAACATTATTACTGTTAAAATTTATAACCCTTAAAATATCACAATTTATTTTTATTCACTGAGAGTGTCGCGATAGCTGTTCCGCCAATCGATGTTGGCATCATCAGATGTTACAATAAACTATTGTAACACCTGATGATGCCAACATCGGTTGGCGAAACAGCTGTCGCGACACTCTCAGTGAATTAAAATAAATTGTGATATTATGACAGTGTTATAAATTTGAACAGTAAAAGTCGTAATTAATTAATTATATCGTAATTGAAAAATGAGAGTAGATAAATAGCATATTTTGATAGGGATAAGATCAAAAAAGAACTATGATTAATAAACATATGAAAAGTACCCGACATGCCCTAAATGAATACAGTATAGATGAAGTTATATACAGGTATGCATACATACCGTACACATTTTGATGTGGTAAGCCGAGGACGGTGAGAAGAGTAAATATGGTCAAACAAAATGCGAACCCCGTCCAATTATGTAGAGACACGTAGTATTCAAATATGCGGTGCGCAGTTTCAAATGTAGAATATTAAATATCAAATAAATACGAAATCATATGTCGCTCTGTAAACATACAAGAATCATCATCAAACATCAATCAACGTGTGTACATAGTTTCACAATGAAAAAATTGATAGTTAATGTGCAAAACAAAAAGACTCATAAATCATGTCATGTATTATTTAAAGTTCTTTGTAATATAGAAAACAATACAAATAAATTCAGTAAAAAAACTTTATCTAATTTCATAATATGTCCAACGAAAATTACGAAATTTTCAGAAAAAAAAAATGTAATTCGTGTTCGTGTTAATTAGTGTTCTGCGTACCTTGAATGAACACAAAAAGCAAAGCGTATTACGAAAATTAAAACAATCGATGTACTATATTTCAGAGTGAAAGGTCAGGAGCATGGATTTCCGCACGACCTCGACCGACTTATGATTAAAAGTGAGGAAAGTCTAATCACATTGGGAAATATGCAAAACAGTCATTTTTATCTGTATTGCGAATAAATGTATACACGTTTCGAACGCGTAACTTTCGCTATAGTGGTCCGATCTTGGTTGCATTCGTATCGGAGACGGACGCACGCAACCGGATGTGCTAGAATCTACGAGGCATGCAATATGAAGGTATCGAATCTTGGAACTGCCGGCCGATAGGGCGATACATCTGCGGAGCTGTTCGCGTGAGACCGAACGTTGGCTCATGCTACAAGTCCTCAAAAGGAAAAGTTCACATCGACAATGGCGTGTGTAATGTGAAACTAAAAGTGGAGTAGTCACAGCCATACAGCGTGAGGACTGACGTAATACACGGTAATTGAACTGGGAAACAAAACAAAATAAAAACAGATATATAATAACGTAACCAATCATTATAATACTTTGATGATTGCTGTATGGTATACATAATTAGAAAAAAATATCTATTCATAACTTGATACTTCTTCTTCTTCTTCTTCCTCTTAGTTTAGGTCGTATGACCTGTTTGTGACGGTGGGCTGTCCTGGGATGATGATGTCCAGCCATCTCTTTGGCGGCCTTCCTGGTAATCTCTTGCTGCTTGGGTTTTCATCTTTAACATTTTTTGCAATTCTCGTATTCTCCATGTGGTCCACATGGTCTCTCCAAAAGCGCCTTCTGCTTCTTCCCCATTTCACTATGGCCTCATCACTACAGACAGACCTTATCGTTTCATTTCTGATCCGATCTCTGAGGGTTTTACCTGTGTTGGATCGTAGGGTTCGCATTTCTGCTACTCTAAGAAGGTTCTTAGTTCTATTGGTATCGGCTCTGACCTCTATTCCATACGTCATGATGGGGCGAACGCATGACTTGTTACATACTAACTTGATACATTTGTACATATTTAAAATTGACCAAACATAAACAAATAAATCATATAATAAACTACGCAGTAAGGTTTAAATATTTGCCTCCTAAACGTATTATACTAAAAGTAAAAGCAAACCTCCAAGAGACTAACATCGATTGTGATTGCTGGGAAGAGACTGCAGAAGACAGACCTAGGTGGAGAATAGCAGCACATAAAGGCACGCGCGAAGCGCAGAGAAAGAGGAGGAGAAAGGAGAGACCATCGGGAGACGGTGACGGCTCCACTATCAGCGCTTTCCTGTACCCCAGATGCCCCAGAATGTGTGGGTCCAGGATTGGGCTCTTCAGTCACATGCGTACCCACAACCGTTAAGGACAGTATTCCTTGGACACGAGGATCAGCCGATGATAATGATGAAAACTAAAAATTAATATAATCAAACATTAAGACATGCCGGTGGTTTTAGAAACAGAAGGACAAATCGCTAGGCTCTTGATCAAGTATACTTAGGTTCAGTCCTGAAAGCGACACGGTTCCTTCTTCATAATAAATACGTCCGTTCATATTTCACGACGACTTTCGAGGTAGAGGGACAAAAGCTATGAATACCACACCGAAGGTTCCGGGTTCAATTCCCGGCAATAAAAGTGTGATTCGCACACTGTGTTTGGTCTGGTGAATTAACGTCACAATAAAATGGCAAAGATTGGGTAGCCATCACATGAAATGAGAATTAATATAATAGCTATACCCTACCTACGAAAGCAAGAAATACTCTTCCAGATAGTGTGAGTAACACGGCTATCCGCGAAATTTGCAAGGTGGAAGATGTCGTTAGATGGGGCAGACAACACAGAAGATACTAAATGCGCACGTACAGAGAGGATGGATCCCACCGGAATCCCACATGCTGTGGCGCATCAGATTCCTGCCGGCTACCGTCCCCCCGGAAGACCACCAAAGAGACGGAGGGATATCTGGTAGTCGACCTCCCAAGAGAGGCCACCCTGATTTCAGGAACAGACCAAAGGTCTAAAAGAAAAAGAAAAATAAGCTATACCCTTTATACCCATTTGGGTCGCGCTGTAATGACGTAAAGAACTATTCAACAAACTAATAATAATATAGAGAATTGCACAAAGAGTAAAAACCATTCTTCTAGTTCGTGTTAATGGCAATTTATATTCGTAGGGAAGGCCCTAAAATGGCCTTATCTCTCATATTCTCCTGTCATTATTAAGGAGGTTTGACCGACTTTGTGTCATTTCCAGGGGCGTCGGGTGTTATTTATATTAACACCACACGTGGAGGCATCTTCCTTAAAACCTTGCTTTGAACTAATAGTGTTAAACTAAAAAAAAATCAATAAAATATTTTGCAAAATTTCAAACGCGTCTTTCAACTACTGTCCTTACTTGTTCCATAAAAAACCTATTGTTAGATGTTTTCTCCGTTTTCTCACATAAATTTAAATTTAAAAGTATGTTGATATCTAAGACGTAAGATAGCAGATCACAAAAATAATAATCGTTTAGAAAAAAATATAAATAAAAAGCCTTTAATAATATAAAATATTCCAAGCGGACTTCCATAAAAAGATATAAGTGTAAAACGTCAAAATATTAATTATGTTATTTCGAATTTGTTGGTAAAAGTTCATAAAACATACTTTTTAAATAAAATAATATACTTAATTTTTTATATTTAAAGTCGACGACCCAATTGTTTCGAGAATTTGAATTTTCTTTTTATATTATTACCTTGTAAATTCAAAAAATTGTTTTAAGAAGATAAATTTGTTGTAAGTTAGACAGTGTGATACAATTTAACAAAAATTATTCTTCATGAAATGCATTTAAAATGTGTAAGTAACGTTTTAAGCGGTGTATTAATATCGAATGAATTATACGTAATTGTAGGTTCTTTAAATAATTATTTATGCGGAAACATTGCTACATTCCACCCCGAAGCGCTGTACATCGGATATAACAAGAGAGATTAGCGTTTGGGCCTAAAGCAATGCGAATGTTTGCATAAGTCTCAACACGCAGAACTCATTAAGAAAACTTCAGCGACCGTACAATGAAAAGTCATCAACGGAGCGGAGACTCGCATTCCAAAACAAAAGGATTCGAATAAAACAACAACACTTTCGAAAACAGAACGTCTTTGTAAAAGTGCAATTATGCGAAGCTGGAACTCGGGAGGCAGCCTCCGACAATCGGAGGTGAGTACCAGTGGATAAGGGCGTATGGTATTCACTGAGCTTTTCTATTACCTATTGATGCGACCCTCTTTCTCCGGGGGAGTTCAGTTAAACTCTGTGACAGGTTGAAATTTATTGCCTCCTTATGCGGAAATCGAAAAACAGAGAGCGAATAAAATTTTCGACGAGTCCACAACGTTAGCTCGATAAACATGAACTATTTTCATAAGGCGAGGCGGAACCGACGCCATTCAAAGAAAATACAAAACTTATTTCAAAGCCATGCTAAAAGGTTTTGGATTCAGGTAAGTACCTACCCAGGGACTTAATTTTTCAAGAAAACATGTTTTTAAAATAAACCGCAAGTACTATATAATACTACTATGGTATTTTGTAAGACAGTGAATTAAATGTCGAACTCGATAGTTTATTTTCCTGTTTCTAACGTTATTCTTATTTTTAAGTAGCGGACAATTCATATATTGTGTATATGCATACTCAATATACGAATTAAACAAATAAAAATTTAATTAAGATATCAATTTGTTTGATGTGTTTTTGGATAACAACGTGTGATAACTCCTTCTCGACCGACGTTTCGGGGATCGTTGCAGTCTCCATCTTCAGGGTAATGACCTGAAGATGGAGACTGGTCTGGACCATTACCCTGAAGATGGAGACTGCAACGATCTCCGAAACGTCGGTCGAGAAGGAGTTATCACACGGTGTTACCCAAAAACACATCAAACATATTGCTGCCAACCGTGAAAATCTACGCAAGATATCAATTTGTTTATGCAATTTAACGGAATACACTCAACAACGTGTTTTCAAAATATGATACACGATGTTTAACATACGTCAGATTAAATTATGTTTAACATACGTCCAGTAATGTAATGACGATCAAGCGCCATCTCTTGGTGACTTACATTATACAAAATCAAACATTCACATAATAAAATGGTTCACACCAGCATAGACTGTAACGCCCCTATTAAAGAACAACTTGCCTATCGCACTAATAATTCTTTTATATGAATTTTTTTAAGTGCATTTTTACTCGGTTAGTATAAAATTCATTTGTTTAACCTTCGCCGAAGTAATTCATCTCCAAAGCACCTCAACGAATCGTTCTAAAATTCATTAAGAACACATTCATCTATTTTCCATTCCTTCCAGATATTGAAGCACTTTCAGTTCTATGTTTTACATCATATTC
This sequence comes from Lepidostoma basale, assembly GCA_022606425.2. Taxonomy (NCBI): domain Eukaryota; kingdom Metazoa; phylum Arthropoda; class Insecta; order Trichoptera; family Lepidostomatidae; genus Lepidostoma; species Lepidostoma basale. The sequence goes on from JAHDVF020001171.1 coordinate 68,982, forward strand.
TTGCACATTTTTCTTAAAAAAACGTCAATAAATAATTATCGTGTATCATTTACAAAATGTTTACTTAAATATTTACTATAGTCTTAAGGCCGTGCCACACTGTTTGAAACAAGCTCTCCACAGGGGTGACCTTGGTGGAGAGCTGTGGAGCCCACGGTTGGTGTAGCGTCCACATACTGTTGTAAACAAGCTCTCCACATGTGGAATGCGTGTTTAAACGGTGGATCCACACGCATACTATGCGCGTCCGTCCACAAAGTTTGTTGAAAGTCAAACGAATTTTGGTTTCAAACAAGTGTCTACACAGTTTTAAACCGCCGGTGGAGACCGATGTGGAGAGCTTGTTTAAAACAGTGTGATACGGCTTTTAATTTTAAAACATAACTGATTTAATCTTTCTATTAATAAAAATTGACATCGAAAAGGATGAAAACCACCCGAAACATCTGTGATGAGTGAAATAAAGTGTTTTGAAAATACAATGTTTTATTCAAGTTTGACTAACTAACTAACTAACTAACCATCGAGCCGTCTCCCCGAAGGGGTAGGCAGAAAGAATGGACTGCCACACTTTTCTTTCCTGACATATTTCTCTCGCTTCCTCAACATTCATACATCGTGTCATGCACGCGCGTCGATTTCTCTGACTCCTCACATGGCCGACATTCAATATTTGATTTATTTGATCGTGCCACGTTTTCCTCGGTCTTCCTCTATTTCTGGTTCCATTTACATCATTAACATATAATGTTTTTACCATTCTTTCTTCATTCATTCTTTCAATATGTCCAAACCATCTTAATGATTCTTTCATTATTTTGTTCTTGACACCATCATTCGCACCGCATTCACTTCTTATATTTTCATTCGGCACTCTATCATACACAGAGTATCCACACATTCTTCTAAGAGATCTCATTTCAACTGCATTTATTCTACTTTCATCCTTCTTTTGCCAGTTCCATGCTTCGTTTCCATACATAAGGGTCAAGTTTGACGGATATAGTTATTATTTAGAAAACTATAACTGCAAACGAATCTCAAATTCCACATTAAATATATGACTAGAAAAAGCTTACATCTTACTATCGTAGCATTGAAACCTACATAAACAACACAGAGAAATAATGCACAAATGCACTACTCGGGGAGCGTATGTTGCTTAGGATTCGAGACGGAGGCTTAAGAAGAATGGAAAATTTCCATCTGTATACGGGGAAAACTGCGAGAAATCCCTGAACCAGACAAGTAAATTACCATATGTGGAAACGGAGCACTTCTTAAGTATATATTGTTTATCTACGTGGCCTTAAGCCAACCGAGTTTTCAAATATAAATTTCACGGAAATATGAACAGTGTTCACCGTATAAGATAGATCTTAAGAGAGGAAAAAATATTGTATGTGAAAAGTTATTTATTGCTTTCATAATTGAATATGCTTTCCTCTTTATCAATCAGCTAAACTTTCAGATTAGCTGATTTTTTTAACAATGGTTAATTATTAACCCCTTTAATCCCATGCGGTCAACTATCAGCCTCGAATATCAATCTCAATTTTTTTTTAATATTCTTCTTCTTCTTCTGATTGTAGATCTTACGTTCTGTTTATGCAAGATATCAACTTTCTTCCTGTGGTGAAGACAACCAGCCTTCTCTCCATCTCTTTGGTGGTCGTCTTGGTGGTCGACGGCCCTCTGGAGTCTCGTGCATCACGATATTGGGAATTCTTTTTGGATCCATTCTCTCGATGTGGTCCCTCCTGAATCGTCTTATTTGCCTTATCCATCTCACTATGTCTTCATTTTTGCAATTTAATAAATATTATATATATATTACAAATTACAATCTTTATAAAAAATAGCGTTAACAAATTTTGTTATAAAAATATATAGATATTTTTCAATTGTTGCAAATTGATGCAAAATATGCTGTATTAAATTAATTAATACTTTAAAAATATAATTTAATATTAATTTTTGATAAACTTAAGAGGTTAATAATGGAATTCCATAATGACGAATTTTTTATGAATTAAAACACTGTTGATTCCACTTTTGAGTTTATTTTTCTCGACATGTTTCGAAGGCTTACGCCTTCATCATCGGCAGAATGATTATATCGTTTCGTCAAAAATATTATAATATATTATTTTAAGTATGAACCCATTTGTCATAAAGACTTCTAGAAAACAGTTTTCATTCGTATTAATATTTGATATGGAGTTTTACAGCATCGTTCATTAAACATACATGTATATCTTTATAATATTGGAAATATAACGTGGTTATATTCATTATTACGTACAATTGAGATAATTAAACGCTAGGTAATTTAATTCACAAATGCATAAAATTTCAATACATGAATACTATAAAAATGACATTGTACTTGGTATTATTTTTTGTGCAACGAATTGTTGTTCATTTATTCGGACAGTATTATCTCTACAATGGTCGTAATATTGCATACAAATCAATGAAAAGCTTGAAATTGGTTTTACTTTTTATACATTCAGAGTGGATTGTTATAATAAATACTCGCATACAAACAACTGCTAAATAAACACAAACTAATTTATAAATATAAGAAAATTCTGTAGTTTTAATCACACCCATGATATGAATGTGAATATTTTTATTTTAACGTGTAAATATAAATTTTGAAACGTTATTACACACACAAACACATTTATTTCTAGAATACCTAATGATGAAATCGGCAGATTTTGTTTTCTAGCAAAGCTACAATATTGCAAACGAAATTCTTCCGACTAACAATGAACGTATCCAAATCCGAAGCAGTAGGATTCAATATGTAATTTGGTATTCCCACTCCACTGCCAAAATAATTGGTTGATTATATCGTTCAGATGGTAATGCGGTTGATTTTTGGATAGCCATACAATTTGAAATCGCTGCATCCACTTTCTCCAAAAAGTAAAGAATAAAAATAATTTGAAAACACTTCTCTACTTTATTTATGTTTTATGAAACCGACCAGTTTTAATCCCGTCGGAACTTCGTCAGGGTTACAAACTTATTTAGTTTATTTCGTAACTCTGACGAAGCTCCGGAGGGAGAGAAACCGGTTGAAAACAACAATAACAAAAGTGTTTTAAAAATATGTTTAATAATGATACAATACATTAAGTCTAAACCAGGGTTTCCCAACCTTATTTGTACCATGCGCCACTTCAACGATTCAAAAATCTCCACGCCCCCCTCCCCCCACCCTACCAATTTTTTTTATAACTAACAATTTTTGAAGAAAAATGAATTGCTTCAAATAAAATTTGCACATATGCAATTGATATTATATTTATTTAATTTTCATAAATAAATAAATTGTACTCGTATATTATGGATGGACTTAGTGGGATGATGGGAATGGCAACAGTAATTTTCTTACTAAATTTGTCATTAGATTTTGCATCGACGAGGGTCTTGTTTGTTCCTTGTAGTCCATTTAGCATGTTGAATTTTTATGTCAAATAACTCACTAATGCTTGCCGAAAAGTCAGAGTTGCAATATTTTTTTTTCGGAATTGCATTTTCCACAACAATGTAACAAATATTAATGATTTGCGCATTGCCCCCCAAGACATTAATATTGCCCCCCAAGACGTTAAAATTTGCTCCCCGGTGGGGCGTACGCCCCACGTTGGGAAACACGGATCTAAACCATGTCGAATACAAAATTGTTTTTAATATAAAAGTTCACATTATATAATGATGTCATAAAAAAAATCGTTTAAAGCTGTCCTAAGGAGTGAAGTTTCTTCCAAGACAAACGCCATAGAACACTGCAAATAATCTGTGAAATAAATACACCAATCACCAATCTGGCTCATCAAATCAAATCAGACATCTAACAATCCCCTTCTAGTCGACATCAAACCTACGTGCTAAGAAAAAATATAATTTCGGCCATTTCAGATCAATTTGATTACAGAAAATCTGTGGTTTATTTTTTTTTCAATGTAAATAAGCGTTTCTGATGATTCAAATAAAAAAGTCCAAAATTACGGGACGGATCAAAAACTAGGAACGATGTTGTTTATCGGATTTGCTTATCCAATATAAGATTGTAAGTTTGTATGTGAATGTTCGTTCTGTAGGTTTTGTTGGGACGAAAAAGCTTTTTATTCGTTAATGCCTACACCCACTCGTTTATATTTGCTTTGCTCTTCAATTCGTATCAAACCCCTGGAGCATTTTTACTGCCTAATGTAGAAGTTGGTGTTTAGGAGTGTTAGGCAAAGTCACATATAAGCTATGTAACAGAGGAGCACAGCGGTTTCAAGACGAGATCAACAATAGTGTACTAAATATAACTTCTTAATATAACTTCTTAACTTACGCAAAAAATATCTCCATGATCAAATCAATTATTTTTTGAATCGTGGTATTTAGTGAAATGTTTAATATTTATGTACGTGCGTTTTATAAGAGCTTTATTTTATTTTTCGCCTTACTAGGGCATTATCATAATATTAAATTCATACAAATCGAAAAAGTACCTACATTTTTCGTAATTTTCCGCAATATATCTGAAATGAATTTTTGCATCGTTGTCTAAGCAAAATTAATATATAGAAGAATTATTCTTATTCTTCCTAGTTTAGGTCGTATGACCTGTTTGTGACAGTGAGCTGTCAAGAGATGATGACGTACAGCTATCCCTCCATCTCTTCAGCGACCTTCCTGGTAGTCGGTAGCTGCTGGAGTTTCATCCTTAATATCATCCTTAATATTTTTGTATTTCTTTTATTCACCATAACATTCGAGATAATTGTCAGAGCCGACACCAATATGTCTAAGAACCTTCTCAGAGTAGCAGAAATGAAATCTCTACGCTCTATCGCAGACAGAACCCCTTAGAGATTGGATCAGAAATGAGACGATAAGGTATGACTGTGGTATTAAAGACATAGTGAGGTGGGGAAGAAGCAGAAGACGCTTTTGGAGGGGTCGTGTGGACCGTATGGAGGATAGAAAATGGAGACTGCAATGATCTCCGAAACACATATCACGGAAGATACAATACACGAATACGATTATGTCAAAGATTAAAATAGGGAAGTGTAGGAACTCATTATTCGATCATTGATTGATTATCCAGAGTACAAACTGATTTTATAAATTAAGTTAATTTTGATTTACGCATTTTATAAAATGATGCAGGAGAAGCCTATTGGTGGCGATGAGGGTCGCAGCCCATCACACCGCGTCTCTCGCGGGGACGAAAAGAGAAGGATGGAGTGTCGCAACGGTTTAAGTGTGGCAGTTCATTCTTTCTGCCTACCCCTTCGGGGAGACGGCGTGACGGTTAGTTAGTTAAATAGTTATGTCAGAACTTAAAATTTTAAATTTTCCTGAAACTAGTGTATTCAAAATCAAATGTTTTGAATACAAAATAGCGCCAATAATTTTTTGTAATAACGGCCGTATTATGATTCGTTTCTATCTGAATTTATATTTATAGATATGAAAGATTTAGAGACAGAAAAGTTATCTTCTTTGAATGTTGAGAGAATTAAAAAGATGAAACACGCACCATTTTTGAAACATGATAAAAGGGAAATTTGAAATCTTTTTGAGATAAAATTCTGATAAATTATATTTTAATTACTCAAGCTCCGTCCAAGAAATTAGCTGCTTTAATGGCCTCCTTCCTGTCGACATTGTTACCTCATTACTTAACCTTAAATCATTGTTATCATTCCAGGTCATTTAATAAATTAACAAAATTAGTTAAAATTAACGGACACGAACACTCTTTTACCTAATATTTTTTTACTGATAAAACAAAAACCAATTTGATTGAAATTTAAAAATTCCTTTTACATTCTAATTTGAAAATCAAATTTTTCAATCTTTGAGAATCAATTTTTCATCATAGTTTAATTATCGATAATTGCATATAATTTTCTAATAAACCTATTTTATTTTTTTATGAACTAAAATAATATTCTTCTTCTTTTCGGTGAAACATCCCAGTGTCTGATTTGGCCTCCTCCACAACAATCCTCCACTGGTTCTAGTCCTTGGTCACCCTCTCCATTATCGAGGTATTTTCAGATTCCTACAGTCCTATTTCATTTTTTTCTCTTCCGCTCAACATTATCTCGGTCTGTCTCTTGGTAACTTTTCGCGTGTCACGATAAACAAAAATAATGGACTAACAAACTGTTTTTTCCTGTCATACTGCTCTCGATTCCTCAAAATTAATACATCGTGTCATGCACGCACGTCTATTTATCCGTCTCCACATTTGGTCGCCATTTAATAATTGATTGATTTGATCATGACATGTAAATAATTAAATAAATGAAATATATTCTATCACAAAATAAAACATATTTAATATTTTTTAAAACGTAGGTTTTTTAGAAGTTTTATTAGATTTTATGGAAGTGATATTATATTTTGCCTTAATTGTGAATAATCAAAAATAATCATTGTCATAATTCACTAGCAAAACAAAACCCGTTACTCCCATATAAAAAAAATTCTAGAAAACAGACGTTTTTATCTGTATAAAATATGTAGTATATATTTGATATGAAGTTTGTTTTAATTTCTTCTATGTTCGCCATACTTTGTGTTGTAGATGTTTTATTTGTCTTTATCTTTTTTATATACTTCGTATATAGAACACTAACTTTAAATTAAATATCAGACATGTTTCGGACAACCCGGTATTTCCTCAGTGATATTACAAAGATCTTTATAATGTTAGTGTTGTATATACAAAGTATATAAAAATAACTAAAAAACTAACTTACTATCACGCCGTCTCTGAAGGGGTAGGTATAAAGAATGGACTGCCACACTTTTCTTTCCTGACATATTTCTCTCGCTTCTTCAACATTCATACATCGTGTCATGCACGCGCGTCGATTTCTCTGACTTCTCACGTGGCCGATATTCAATATTTGATTTATTTTATCGTGACACGTTTTCCTCGGTCTTCCTCTATTTCTAGTTCCATTCATATCGTTAACATATACTTTTTTACCAGAGAAAGAAAAAGACACATTTTATTGAATTGTTTGAGAAACAATAAATAAGTTTAAAATATTTTCGGATTCTATTTAAAAAAAGTTTATTAGTTAAATATATTTATTGAACGCTAAGGCAATTTACACTGCGTAATTCCATAGTAATATACTTAGGAAATTGAAAATAACTTTGTTTAAAAATATATTTAAAAACACGACATGTTTCGGAGGATACCTCCATCTTCAGGTGTAAAAATATAATAATTTTACACCTGAAGATGGAGGTATCCTCAATGTTTTTTAATATTTTTTAATGATTAGTGGATTAAACAAAGTTATTTTCAATTTCCTAAGTATATTAAATATATTTAATTGAATAAATCATGTAAATTGTGTTCGCGTTTTACGATATCGTTTTCGTTTGAATTTCACAATTCGCAAGTCACAATAAGAAAGTCAACTCACGAGATTTTAGGTGCAAAAGTTTCCATGAAAATCCGTAACGTTAATTTTAATTCCGAGTAATAAAAGTCAGTAGACACATACAAATTAAAACAAAGTAGGCATTCCGGCAAAGAGAAGAGGAAAAACCAATGCGAAAGCGGAAAGTAATATCCCTCTAGGATCGGGGTTTAAACACAAAGTTAACTGGTCTGCGGTTATTAAATTGAATCAAAATATAGCGACGGGAAGGAGTTCGAAAGGGACAGAAATTTTCCACAAAGCGTAACCGGGACTGCGTGCGAGACCGGAATTTGAAATGGACGCTATCGCCGGCGTCGGCGTCGGGTCGATCTTGCAAGCAATCGAGATATTTATAACACGGCTAATAATGTGCATGGACCATACGGCCAGTGGCGGTACTTCCATACAAGCCGAAAAGCCGGGCTTGCCTTAAAAAAATCTATAATAAAACAATGTTTTTTGCGCGTTCGAGCCGTCTAAGAATAAAATAATATTTTCAATTTTCACGCGAGTTAACCGTCGCGTTGCCATGTGGTCAATTGAGTTTCCACTGCCAATTTAAAGTTGATTTTCTTAAAACCTATGGACCCTAATATTATAAAAAAAAAATTGTAATCCTCCATTGAAGTGTTCTCAATATTTCGTAATAAAAAAAACCCAAAAAATTACTTCCTTCATCCCAAAAAAAAATATTTTTTAAGACTGCCCTCACCTTCATTTGTGTTAGGGTAGAATTTGTTTTGCTAATATTTACAACTTTATCAAAAGTGACAAATACTTACTCGCTGTTTTGAACGTATTATAAATTATATGTTTGGCCTTTTCTCATACGTAATAATACCGATTGTGGACGGAAACGCAGCACGCAACTTAATCATATCAGAACTGTGAAAATATTAACACTTTACCAAAAGGGACAAATATTAATACGTACTCGTTGTCTTGAACATAATATACATTTTGCCTAGGTGCCTTTATCATACGTAAAATTATAGCGCCGCGGCGCGGCGGGGCGAGACAAGTTCATACTTGCTGTCAGTTGTTCATATGCTGTCTCGTCATTCTATATCAGAAATCGCATGGTTCCAGAAAAAAATTAATAATGATATGTTTTTCAAATAATCCATGTATGTTATAGATATCGATCTATTCCTAATGAAATTCCCTACAAGATGACATAAATTAAATTATGATTCATCAAGTCATATGCTTGATATTTATAGATAAAGTTAGCGGTAAACTGAATTGACCACATGGGAGCGAGCGTTTTGTTTTGAACACGGTACGTTAAGGGTTAAAGCGATTTAATTCGTTGCGTAAATGACTCCGCTGACATGCGCAGAAATGACCTAAGTGTATGTTTTGTTCCACTCATACGTGCAGTATTTTATTTCACTCATACGTACCGTAGGTGAGATGCCCGCGAAATCGTCTACGTCCACATGTTTTGTTTCATGTTTTCGATGGGCTTCATATTGGGCTTGCAAAATTTAAAAGGGTCTTTGTCGCACTTATGTAGGTTTGGCTTGTAATCATATAGCTAGGTGCATATATATATATATATATATATATATATATATATATATATATATATATATATATATATATATATATATATATATATATATATATATATATATATATATATATATATATATATATATATACCAGAAGATATCTACAATTTTTTGTATGGATTTGAAGCCGGGCTTTATCACTCTGAAGTATGTTACTATTCAATGTGTCACGAACTTCATTTCTATTATCGTAATGTTATCTGTCATTTACGTTATGTGCAGAAATGTTATGAAAAGAAAGATTATGTAATTTCTTTACGAACATTTGTTTATAATTCGTGTTTCGGTGTTAACAAATTTATTATTATTGTCTATTTACAACTTATTTCTCATTAATTATATTTCTTCTTGAATTATGCAAGAACATGAGTTCGGTGACAAATATTTTTTGGATATATTAGGTCCTTACATATGAAATTGGCGTTTTGCCGTGCTGGCAACTTTGATCTCAAATATCTTCTCTTTGGTTAGGAATTCCAAATTCAAATTTATGCAGCTATTTACTCAAGTATTTGTGTTTCGAAAATTATAATTCATTTGTTTTTTCCTCAATTGTTTTTTTTCTTTGCGTCACTCAGTTCACAAAATGGGAAACTTGAAATATCGCGTTATTTACGAGTTCCACCGTGGCACCAGTGCTGCAGAAACGGCTCGAAGGATTAATGATGTGTATGGCGACGGTGCCGCAAAAGAAAACACAGTGCGTTTTTGGTTCCAACGTTTTCGTTCTGGAAATTTCGACCTGCAGAACAAGCCCCGTGGACGGCCGGAGACCAAAGTTGATAATGAAGAATTGAAGGCTATTGTGGAAGCGGATCCATCGCAAACCACGTCCGAGTTAGCTGCAGGCTGCGGTGTTAGTGATAAAACTGTTTTGAAGCAAATTGGGAAGGTGAAAAAGCTTGAAAGGTGGGTACCTCACGAATTGAGTGAAGCAAATCAACAAACGCGCGTTGACTGCTGTGTTGCATTACTCAACCGGCACAATTATGAAGGGATTTTGAATCGAATCATTACCTGTGATGAAAAGTGGATCCTGTATGATAATCGGAAGCGCTCATCGCAATGGCTGAACCCTGCCGAACCAGCCAAACCATGCCCCAAGCGAAAATTGACTCCAAAAAAGTTACTTGTGAGCGTTTGGTGGACTAGTGCTGGTGTCGTTCACTACAACTTTCTTAAATCTGGCCAGACGATTACGGCAGATGTCTCTTGTCAGCAACTGCAAACCATGATGGAAAAGCTAGCTGCTAAACAACCGAGGCTGGTTAATCGCACTAGGCCACTGCTGCTTCATGATAACGCTAGACCACACACTGCACAACAGACGGCTACCAAATTAGAAGAGCTTCAATTGGAATGTCTAAAACATCCACCGTACTCTCCGGACCTTGCCCCAACAGATTACTATTTTTTTCGAAATTTGGATAACTTCTTGCAAGGGAAATACATACTTGGTATATACTTTGATTAAATAAATATATTATATTTAAAAATTCAACTTTATGTTCCTCCCATACAAAACGCCAATCTCATATGTAAGGACCTAATATTTAAAATGCGCCTAAAATGGGATTTAAAATCAACTAATTCACGAAATTTATTTAGAAAGATAAACACTCTTTTAATCCGGAAAAAAACATTATCGTGACCCTCTACTCTAAAAAAGTCAGGCGGGCTTGCCTTACTGGTTGACCCTAGGCACGCCACTGCATACGGCCTACTCGCCACATCACCGGCAAGCAATGGCGGTATCAAATATTAACCTAACACATATTTACGACATATAAATGAGAGAGAAATTGGAGAAAGTTACCGAATTTACGTATCTGGGTAGCATGTTTACAAGAGACGGAAAAATGGAGAAAGACATCGAAAGAATGGTTGATGCTGGGAATAAAATAAATGGCGCACTCAAAGACATTACTGCAAATATAAATATATCCACAGAAGCAAAGATGACAGTGCACAATGGAGTTCTAGTGCCAACCCTCATGTATGGAAGTGAAGCTTAGAGCTGGCAAAAGAAGGATGAAAGCTGGATGAATGCCGTAGAAATGAGATCACTAAGAAGAATGTGCGAGTAAACGTTGTATGATAGAATACCGAACGATGAAATAATAAAGAAATGTAAGGCAGATGACTGCATCATGGATTAAATTAAATAAGGATCCCTGAGATGGTTTGGATATATGGAACGAATGGATGTGAGTAGAATGGTTAAAAAGTTGTACACAAACAGCGTGAGTGGAAAAAGAAGCCGAGGACGACCAAGGAAAACATGGCATGACCAAATTAATCAATTACTAAAAGGCGGTCACATTCGAAGTCGGAATTATCGGCGTGTGTGCATGGTACGATGTATGAATGTAGAGGAAGCCTGAGAGGTATGCCAGGACAGAGAATTGTGGCGATCCATCCTCTCTACCTACCCCTGCGTGGAAACGGCGTGATGGTTTGTTGTTGTTGTTAAATGAGAGAGAATGGTAGCTATCAGTGAATTATTAGTGGTTCTGTGATATAGAGTTCTCACGAGGCGAGATATTCCGCTATGCTGGAGAGGGTTCAGAAATAAATTCTGAGGTATCTCTACATGAAGGAGTATGGTAGGTATCCGTGTCTCTATACGGCATTTCTTTAAGAAATGTAGAGGACCAACTCTCTGCAGCTTCGAAGAGATGGGCATCCAATTTCATTAGATAAATCAGGGGATATTTCGAACTATCTCTCATGCGTTCCTGGTATTATAATATTATATTTTACCTGTTCTATCTTAAACATTAAATTTGTTTGTTATATCTTTTAAAGAAATAAACTGATTTGAATGATTGATTTTTTATCTTTGAAATGCTGAGGAATGATAGTTTTTTTAATACATTTATTCAAATAGCGAAAGCTAAAACTCAAAAATTATAAGACAATTTTTATCTAACGTTCAGATGAAAACCTTCGATAGTCGCAATATTTGTCTTCTAGCTTGCAGAACCCTGGAAGAAATAAAAATACAAGCTTTTTTACTCTACACAAATGGCATCAACAACGCCAATACCGCACAGAATTAAGAGCATTTGTTTTTTAAAACAAATTTATAAATTTTAAACCGGACAATTTCTTAAAGATCATGTTCATCAGATTGATTGCCCTCCACACCGGCAGCACCACAGGCAGGTTAATTTTGCAAGACGATCGTCAAAATATTTAATATAAGAAAGGCAATTAGAGAAATATATATTTTTTTTGTTTCTTTATGATAAGCAGTTAAACATGTATGTAATAAATTAACAGTTTCATAGCATATTAATGGACGGAGTAAATTTTACTCGGGCATTGTTCTGCTTTCAAAGTGCCGTGTCAGTGGTGCCAATTAGCGGGCCGCGGCGGGTACAGCAATAACACTTTAATTGATAACAGGCATACAAAGTGCGGGTTAGAAGAATGTAGTCTTGATTAGTCTCTGACGCGAACGCTAATTTATTTTCGGGAACACTGTGTCACATCGAAGCCGTATTATGGGATTCGTAAACACGGCACGTGGCAATATTAAAAAAAAGCAGTATTGATTTTCACTTTGTGAAAAAAAATTAACTAACCATAACGCTGCCTCCCTGAAGGAATAAACAGAAAAAATGGACAGCCATACTATTGTTTCCTGACATACTTCTCTCGCCTCTATTCCTCAACATTCGCCGGCATACAATATTAGATTAATTTGATTGTGTCAAGTTTTCCTCGGTCTTCCCATATTTCTAGTTCAGTTCACATCGTTAACATATATATTTTTAATTTTTGATACGAAGTAATTTCTTGGTGGTTTCATATATTTAAAATAAAATTAAACACTTTTTCAATAGTATATACCACGTTATCTGAATTAGTAGCGCCAAAATAAACTAAAATTAAATACAGGGTTACAAAGTAGAATAGAGACGGGTGGGGAATCAATCTTAGAAAGAGAATGGTATATAAATAATTAATTAAACTTATTAAGTATTATGTGCCGAAAAGGGAGGGAAGGGGATAAACTTAGGAATAATTGTATTACTCCTTATATTTTCATTCGACACTATCATACACATATTTTCCACACATTCTAGTGTAGTGCCACTTTATAAATAAATTATTCTATATTTTCACACAAATAGACTAACACAAAAATCTTAATTACTTCACAATGTTACGCTAAAAAATAACAATATTACGTTAAAAAATAATCTATAAGAACTCTGAGGAGGAAAATAAATTACGCATATGTAAACTACCGTACCTTTATATGTGAGTTTAAGCCAAAGATCTTCATTGACTGTTTCCAACATAGAAAATCTCTGGATATCCATAGATTGTCCGTGTCTCACGACCTACAAACAACCCCCACCCTGCCTGTGAGCACTACAAGAGGACGCGTGATCTCTCCTAAACACAATAAAATTCGACGTGAATAGTTCCGAGCTCAAAACGCTACCTCATTGTAAAACTCGGTCCATTTAGTATTTAACCCTCGTGTATTTGTTACATCGAGTCGTAAAATTGAAGAAAGACAGATGAGATGGTAGGTGCGGACATATAAAACGGAGACCACCAGACCACACAGTAAATAGAGCTTTGTCTGTGAATCTTCCTCATCAACAATAGGATGGTCTTGCAGAGAATGGCTTGAGTGAAGGCGATATTTAGAACCGTAAGAAGTACAGCCTGAGATCGAGAAGAGCCGACCCCAACAGTCAACACAGACAATGAGTTGGGATAGCGCCAGGAAGAAGAAGAAGAAGATCGAATCATAAAACTCGTAGTAAATCTTGATACTAAGAAAGCAGAATACATTTTGTTATTTAGATTAGGTACCTACCTACCTTATTAATATTGCATGACAGTCTGTAAAAAAAGCTCAAATAGCGAAATTATTGTACGTGTATGAATTAGTATATTTAGAAAAAAATTGACTAACTAACCATCACGCTATCTCCCGAAGGGGTGGACAGAAATAATTGGTCGCCACACGATACTTTCCTGACATATTTCTTTCACGTTTAGAAAGTATGTTTACACAGAATGGGAAAGTGGAGAGGGATATTAAAGTAAGGGTTGATGAAGGCAACATAGTAAACGGTGCACTTAAAGTTATCAGCGCAAATAAAATTCTAACCAAAAATATTACACTGCATTATGTTCTTGTAGTGACTCATATAGATGAAAGTGAAGCATGAAACTGGCAATAGAATGATGAAAGTGGAAGAAAGTTGTAGAAATTAGACCTCTTCGACGAATGTATGATAAATCTATGTGTAATAGGGTGTCAACTGGTGATAATAAACGTGTATGCAGTGGGAATGAAAGCGTTATGAACAATAAAAAGGATGCGTCAAAGATAGTTTGAACACACGTAAATAATTGATGACATTTGATATTGCCTTAGCAATGCAAAATATGTCATTCCCATAAAATTTCTAGAAAACAGACGTTTTCAATCATATTAACAAAACATGCAAACACATTTTCAAAACGAATGAGTACCTCGCCTCGTGTGGACTTCATATCAACGAACCACACTCAAGTCGACTCAGTATCAATTGGTATTTAAAGACTAATATATTAGGTCCTTACATATGGAATTGGCGTTTTGTATGGGAGGAACATAAAGTTGATTTTTTTTAAATATAATTTATTTAATCAAAGTATGTACCATTGCTATCTATGCACTTTTGCCATCTCAATTTTGATCATCCCAAATTTCGAAAAAAATAGTAATCTGTTGGGGCAAGGTCCGGAGAGTACGGTGGATGTCTTAGACATTCCAATTGAAGCTCTTCTAATTTGGTAGCCGTCTGTTGTGCAGTGTGTGTCTAGCGTTATCATGAAGCAGCAGTGGCCTAGAGCGATTAACCAGCCTCGGTTGTTTAGCAGCTAGCTTTTCCATCATGGTTTGCAGTTGCTGACAATAGACATCTGCGTAATCGTCTGGCCAGATTTAAGAAAGCTGTAGTGAACGACACCAGCACTAGTCCACCAAACGCTCACAAGTAACTTTTTTGGAGTCAATTTTCGCTTGGGGCATGGTTCGGCTAGTTCGGCAGGGTTCAGCCATTGCGATTAGCGCTTCCGATTATCATACAGGATCCACTTTTCATCACAGGTAATGATTCGATTCAAAATCCCTTCATTATTGTGCCGGTTGAGTAATGCAACGCAGCAGTCAACGTGCATTTGTTGATTTGCTTCACTTAATTCGTGAGGTACCCACCTTTCAAGCTTTTTCACCTTCCCAATTTGCTTCAAGTGGATTAAAACAGTTTTATCACTAACACCGCAGCCTGCAGCTAACTCGGACGTGGTTTGCGATGGATCCGCTTCCACAATAGTCTTCAATTCTTCATTATCAACTTTGGTCTCCGGCCGTCCACGGGGCTTGTTCTGCAGGTCGAAATTTCCAGAACGAAAACGTTGGAACCAAAAACGCACTGTGTTTTCTTTTGCGGCACCGTCGCCATACACATCATTAATCCTTCGAGCCGTTTCTGCAGCACTGGTGCCACGGTGGAACTCGTACTCGTAAATAACGCGATATTTCAAGTTTTCCATTTTTTACAAAAAAAATTTACAAAGTTTACACTGAGTGACGCAAAGAAAAAAACAATTGAGGAAAAAACAAATGAATTATAATTTTCGAAACACAAATACTTGAGTAAATGGCTGTATAAATTTGAATTTGGTATTCCTAACCAAAGAGAAGATATTTGAGATCAAAGTTGCCAGTACGGCAAAACGCCAATTTCAATTTCATATGTAAGGACCTAATACTATGGATTTAAATCAATCGTATTACAATTTATTATTATCTCCAATATGAGCAGAATATAGCTTATTATTATGAAGAGAGTTGTGTTCAGAATTGAACCCAAGTCCCCTGGATCAGGAGCCAAGCATTCTGTCCCCTTAACCGCCATCATATCATTTCTTATAAAAACACAACCAGTTCCGTATAATGAATCCCAGCATATTTAGTGCAACGCAACATATTTTATGTTTACGGTCTGAAATTAAACCATTTCTCAGCAATTTCGTAATACAGAAAAACACACTCATGCAATATGGGTCAAGTCGGAGAATGATTGATACCAGGCTATCTGCTTCGCACGCGTACATTAGCAGGAGTAATAAATAACAATCAACAACATTTAAAGAATAATCTCGAATTAACGTGTTTTGTTGTTAATTTAGTACCGTATTCGGATGATCAGCGCAGCTGGATAATTAAAAGGTCAACATAGGTCATGATATACTCGTACGTACATACATACCTACATATATCGAATCTACTGTTCCAAGAGTATAGTTGATTCACAAACCGGAGACCTATTGCTTATGTGTTAGTATGGTTGTCTTTCTTGGAATTTGATTGGTTACGTCCGATTATGTACTTCAAACGTCAGTGTGTTCCGAGACGTGAGGCGGAGCGCACGCGTTTGGCTGCTCATATACTTGGTGATTAGAAAAAGACTCGTTTTTCGGGAGAGTATTAAAAACATTATTTTGATTATTATTTTCATTAATAAACAAATTATAATTTCAATGAACTTAATTTTTATAATCATTACAATTAAGCCGATTGCATTTTTTTTTTAAATAATAAAAATAACATGTTTATTTAATTCAATGTTTGAATATATAATTGAAACATTTTTTGGTTTTCCAATCACAAAAAAATAAAATAAAAATTGTGTCTAGATTTTTTGTAAACGCACTGTCACTCATACTATTGCAAACGATCTCCCTGTAGTGAACAGACTCTACATATACTGTACTGTTCCGTATAGGAATCGTCGACAGCGACCGAATATACTGTCCTATTTTCCAACATTCATAACCAAGCATGATGTATACAAATGTGGAAAGCAACGGGAAACTACCACTTTAAAAAGGTCAAGTGTTTGCCTAAGGACAAGCAAAATGTTTATAAACTTTGCTGCAAACCATTCCCTAGATTAAACTAAAAAAAAGTTACTTATTTAAGAAATGTTCTCATTTTATATTTTTACCAACTGAACCCGGCCACGCTTCGCTGTGACTTTGTCTGATAGTAATTATATGAGGAGTAAAATAACATACTCCAGCAACTAAACATTTAACGAGAAAACACATTGTTACATTTATTATCTTAATTTGCGTTGCTGTAAGTATGACGTAGAGTATAAGGAAAGAAAGAAAGAAAAAATAATTAAAATTTGTTTTTTATTGTAAAGCTAGTGGATGGACTACATTTTTTGTTTGTCCGTTTTCAGCATAAACATAGAGATGAAATAACTCTGGAGCACGCGACATATAATTTCCCATGAGAAAAGCAGTCCTTTTCTAAATTCAAACCACACACTTGCAAAGATTGTCCTTGCGCTTTATTGATAGTCATAGCGAAGGCAAGGCGTTTGAACTCGAAGCGGAAGCTGATTTTTCCTGATTCTGGATTTGCAGGTACAGTGCCGTTACCAACTTCGAGTAAATTGTCTTGAAAATATGGCAGCTGTTCGATCATTCTGAAGTTGGACTCCCATATTCGTGGGATCCATTTTTTTACAGTGATCCAAAAAGAATAGTATTCAAACAGGCAATTCATCAGCTGGTGTTGAGCGAGATATGACTAAAAGCCTTTGCCTGAAGTCACCAGATAGTAACCCCACTACTCCACCAAATGGAACTGGATTATTTCGCAAGTCTTTCAATGTATAGTCTAATGCTTCCAATGACTTTTTTTGTGAGCCATTGTACACTCATCCCATACAATAATTTTGAACGTCTGAAGAACTTTTCCATTAATGATGTTTTGGAAATGTTACATGTTGGGTTTTCTGTGAATTAAATACTACCTAAAATCTACCTCCTTCTATTAACGTTGCAGCAATACCCGAGGAAGCAAGAGCTCACTAGTGCAATATGTCCGTTTGAACGGATTTTCGCTAGGATTAAGGAAATAAGGAATGGTTTTCCGGTACCACCTGGAGCATCCAAAAAGGATTATCCACCGGATTGGTTGGCGACAGCTTGTATGATGGTATTAAATGCTACATCTTGTTCTTGAAGAAGTTTCGGTGTATTTTCTTGGACGAACAGCTGTAAGTCATTTCAACAAACAACAATCGCGATCGGCGGTTTCGGCGATCAATTTAAAAAAAACGTACACATCAATCAACTAGTTACAGTGACACGTTTTTGAAATTTTAAAATTTTGGCAGATACAATTCGATTTTTAAATCAGATTTTCGTAGGTTTTGTAAAGTTACAAACTGTCATTTAGTACAATTATGAGTCAATTTAAAACGCACAGAATGTTCCGTTTCCGTTAGAACTTCCAAATAAAAAGTATATGGAAACACTCTTCTGCTAAAATGCAATGTTCTGTAACAATTTTGAGTCAATCTATTGATTACTTTCCGAGATTTTCGGCCACAAACATACGAAACCAAAATGTATGTATATATTATTATATACTCGTATATAGATTATAATTCAAATGTAACCCAAGTGCTTGACGAGAAAATGTGTTTTTGAAATGTTTAGAATTCGTTAACAATGTCGTACTAAATATTATACTAAATATTGAAGTATAAAATATTATGAATATGTAGACAAAAACAACTAAGCCGGTCGCATTCTTTGACGGTCACAACAAAATATTATGTTAGTAAAATTAAAAATGTATAAACGTTGTGGTTAAATGTCATATTGGCGGTGACCGACAGTTCGTCATTTATTGAAGGCTGGTTATTACAAAGGTGCCAAGTGGTTTAAACATAAAGCAGAGAAAACAAGCAAAAACAGTTTTTTGTTCCATATGTCATGTGCCACGGGCGCCATCTTTTGGGTGACGTTTGAACTTCACTATAGTATACCATGTTTAACACCAATTGGGATCATAAACAAAATTTTGATTTAAAAAAAATAATGACGTTATTTGAAATTTCATGGTTCATTGTTAATAATGAAAATAAAAATAAAATGTTTGAAAAATATTTTTTTAAATATATCTGAATATACAGCCTAACATTTCAATTTAGCAAATCACTGCAGCAAAGGCATCTCTGTCCTGCGCCACTTGGAACAGGTTCTGAATTCTTATCATTCCTATCCATTCTTTTATATTCCGCAGCCAGGATAACTGCCTTCTACCAACTCCCCGGCGTCCCTTCACTTTACCCATTAATATCAGTCGAAGGAGGTGGTATTTTTCTCCCTTAGCATATCACCCAAATATGAGATCTTTCTAACTTTCAAACTCGACAACAGCTCTCTATTGACTCTGGCTCTCTGTAGTACTTCTGCATTACTGACCCTATCGGTCCACGGCATACAGAGCATTCTGCGGTATATCCAACTTGTTCATTACATTCACTTTTAGAGTCCAGGTTTCGCAGCCATATTGAATTTAATCATTCTTTGTCGAAGTTTCAGGTTAAGATTATCGTTTCAAAAGAAGGTTCTCATTTAAAATGTATGTTTTGTTAAAATCCACTGATGTTGTGGATTAACATCACATGTCACATTAGTGGATTTTAACTAAGTATACATTTTAAAAACCTTTTTTTACAAAAAAAAAAAAAAAAACAATTTCATCATTTTTGTCATTTTGATACTTGGCATCTTTTTAATGTCCAGCCCTCAATTATGCGTGCTGTATGAGTATATGATATAACGAATTATATAAAAAATTTGATGTGTCTGCATAATTACTTACAAAGTATACATAAAATCGTACAACAGTATACATAATTATTATGCAATGTTTTATGATATAACTAGGTCATTTAAGATTAAGTATGTCAATAAGAGACCGATTAGTTCACGCTTCTGCTAAGGAATGATCAATTACGTCGATAATATAAATTCAGTTGAACCAGACGGTCTTCTTATTCTTCGTGTTATTGGCATGGCCTTATCTCTACAATTCTCTTGCCATTGTGGTGAAAAGGACTGAAGTGGTGAAGTTTGGGCGACTTTACGTCGTTTCCAAGATCGCCGGGTGTTTGCAATATTTTTAGTCATACCGCACGTGGTGATGTCTTCCTTGCCCCCAATATGACAGTGAAAATTAAAAAAAAAATGTATTTTATAAAAACGTAAGAAAATTTTGCGGGAGCTGTTTGGTATATATTAAATAATACGTGTTTTACAATAAGTCAAAATACAATTTTTTAAAAACTTTTATTTTTCGTATTGTTATTTCGTTTTACCGTTATTTAAAACCCTTTTAAATATCTCTAAAGAACATTATTTAAACAAATTGATATCAATGAAAACGTCTGTTTACTTATACATTTTATGTGAATAACATGTTTCGCCTGTCTAAAACATTATCAAATGTCAGACATTTGATAAAGCCTTAGATAGGCGAAACGTATCATTCACATAAAACATAATAAGACTTCTAGAAAACGTTTTCATTCTTATTAATTTCCTTTCCTTTCTCATCCATTCATGTCATCCAACGATATAAGTGATCTTTTTTATTTTATTTGGTCATGCCGTGTTTTCCTCGGCGGTCCCAGGTTTTTTTTACCATTCACACTGCTGGTACGCAACTTTTTAAGCATTATTTACTCATCCATTCGATCTATTTGTCCAAACCATCTAAGGGATCATTTTTTTTACTTTGGATGCAATCATCTGCCTTACATTACTACCTTATTTCGTCGTTAGTTATTCTGCCATACACCGTTTTCCCGCAGATTCTTTTGCACAGCTTTTACAAAATGCAAATGTTTATTAAACATTGGATAACGCTTAAGCAAGACATGTTATTCCCATAATCAAATTTCTAGAAAACTGGTTTTATCAATCATTTTAGGCGTTAAAATTCATCGAATTTTCAGGTAGCGCCTCTTAATATCGTCAACAAGCTATTTGTTAGACGAATTAATAAACAGTTATGCTATCATGACCCTTGGAAGAGATAGCGAGTATAATTAGCATTTCATGTAAACGCCTTGGAAGTTCAAGGATTCACGATATGCCGTCAGATCTATAAAGTAGGCCAACAATAATTTGTTACTTTTTTAACGATATTCGAATGATTTTACCGAAATATTAAATAATAATAAAATAAAACGATGTTTTTAAACTATTTCCGCTTTTGTCTTTATATTTTAACTTATTTTAAATAACTTAATATCAATATTTAAATCCAGTAAATTTAACATAACTATTGGAATAATAATTTTGTATAGAATCATGTTTACCACCCCTGGTCTCTATGTATATAAAGGAGTCAGTTTATGTCAGTGTCACCAGTCCGTCGATGCCAGCGAGCCTGGCAAAACCGGTCGCTGTCGAAATAAAATCGGGTGGTGGTCTAGGGGATAGAACGCTTGGCTCCTGATCCAGGGGACATGGGTTCAAGCCTGGACACGACCAGATTCCTTCTTCATAATAATGAGCTATTTTCTGCTCACATTGAAGATTGTAAAATAAATTCTAATATCATTGATTTAAAATTCTTTGTATTAGTCTTAAAAAAAAAATAAAAAAAAACTGGAAGCATTTTATAGAAAACATCGTTTTATTTCATTATAATTTGTTACTTTATGACCCAAAACCGATTAAAAAATTGGTTGTCATCGATACGTCATGGGCAATATTTCCGTTGCTCTTGTGATGACGGTGTCTTTAGAAAGTAAGTAATTACTATAATATGTATAATAAAGAACATAAAATAACTTTACGAGCATAATCTTTTGGCATTCTATTGTTTACTGTTATTGAAATATTCATTTTAATCAAAGATGTGAGTCTACACAATTGGACCGCGGTATACCTACCTACACACACCTATCCCCATTTAGTAAGTTAAATGTATATGTATTTCAAGAACTATATACGATTTTCGAACACACGAATAATTTTACATACCTAATAATGCCGACACTATTCTTATTATTTTCCTCTTCAGCCTTCTGCCCTCCGCAGCTGGATATAGGCCTCTACCATTTTTCTCCACTTGTCCCTGTCTCATCCCTTTCCCATACAGGGCATCCCAGCTATTCGGGCAACGTCATCAGTCCATTTTTTAGGTGGCCTCCGACCTTCATTTTGTCTAAGCCCTCCATTGGAGTATTCTGGGTGTCTATCTGATACTTCCCTGCCTGATTATAAATCCAGCCCATTACCACTTCAATTGAGCTGTACGATATATAATGTCGGCAACTTTAGTTCGGCGTCTAAATTCTTCATTTCATAATTGATCTCGAAGACTCACGTCGAGCATTTGGCTATCCGTGGATCATTGTGTGCATTTTAATTTGTGGACACTTTTGTTGTGAGGGTATGAGGGTGAGACTGTTTATCAGTATTTAGTTTAGAGCATTATCAAATATTTAATCATTTGATAATGCACTAGAAAGACGAAACACGACATTCCCATCTAACATTATTAAATCTAAAAAAAACTCATGTTTTCATGAATATTATGATATTAACTCAATACGGAGTTAACAACCATTAATAAAATATAAATCATCTCATTAATATTATTAAATCATATTTATAATTAGATCCTGATATTTAAATAAACATCATTTTATGCGCCATGGCTGACACCGGGACCACTAAAACGCCATGACATCACCAATGGCGCCATTTTTATTCAATTTATTTTATCACATTTTTAGTTGTTATAAAAATCAAATCCTTTGGTTGTAATTATTTCTTAGTCGGTAAAAAATGCATATTCCAAATTGTTCATAAAACTTTTTAATGGATAAAGTGGCTCTAAACCGCGACGGAGAGAACGGAGATACGTAAAAAATGTTTTCATTATGACATGTGAGTATTATGTATGTGAGTGCAATAAAAAAAGATTTTATTTTGTTTTAAGATACACATGTAAATATGTACTGTCTTAAGGACAAAATTACAGAGATAATCATATATAAATTAAATCAATTAAGCATGAAATAAATCTAATAATTGTGATTTATGGATAACAAAATTATCATAATTGACTGATTCAAAATAGTATTTTGGTAACATCGATACATACCTATGGCTTGTAAAACATTCCATGTATTTTGCCTTGAATAAGTAATGCACAATATTATGAAAAATAGTAATAAGATCGAGGCGCTGGAATACTTGTATAACGTTATTGTTTGTGTCCACTTTATATGTAAATATATACATAACGCGAATATTGTTACTGCATACTCGCACATGCAGGACATCACAAAGTCAACGCAACTGTGTACTGACGTAATCCAACCGTAATAAAATGCAAACATGATGATATTATTAATAAGTCAAAATTAAACGTCTACGAAACATTCATCATACGCACTCGCATACATATAAATATTTTCAATAATTTAAATCCTTTAAAGCCTAGGTTCTCAAAGTGGGCGATAACGCCCCCTTGTGGGCGATTGAGACTTTCAGGGGGGCAGTAGAAGACTCAGAAAAAATAGAGAGCGTGGGCAGATAAAAAAATATAGTCTTAAAAGACAAAAAAAACACGCTTATCACGTAGGTACTAATAAAGCAAATTAATCTTAAATATTGGTTTATTTTGTTATTGTATGTATTGTAATTTTTTCCCTTTTTTTGGAATAACTTTTATGGGAGGGGGGCGTTGAACGTTTATTTTTCTTGTAAAGAGGGCGGTGGCCCAGAAAAGATTGGAAACCTATGCTTTAAAGCATGGGCGGTACCACCCCTTAGTGGGCGCTGGAGCCTTCCATGAAGACGGTAGTGGGTCCAGAGACAAATGGGGGTGTTTAGACGTTAAGGCAGTCAAAGGAAGCGGCAACTGTTTAAGAAATGAACAATCAAATATACTATCGAATCATCATCAGCCTTTAGTCGTCCAGTGCTGAACATAGGCCTATCTTCCCGACTTCCACAACTCTCTATCTCTTTTCATTGTGCCATTGACTTCCTGCCACTCTCTTGATGTCATTAGATCATATGGCTTGCCAGGATCTGCCAGGATTTATATGGCCGGTTCTCGGTTGCCACTCCAGAGTGCGTCTTGACCACCGATCATCCGTTGTCCTCGCTATATGGCCGGCCCAATTCCACTTCAACGAGGCTATTTTGCACGCTACGTCCGCAACTTTGGTCCTTTCTCTGATCCATTAATTTCGCTTCCTGTCTCGCAGACTGATGTTTAACATCCTCCTCTCCATTGCCCGCTGGGTCACTTGGAGTTTCTGTATTGTTCTTGCT
The DNA here is from genome assembly GCA_022606425.2 of Lepidostoma basale. NCBI lineage: Eukaryota > Metazoa > Arthropoda > Insecta > Trichoptera > Lepidostomatidae > Lepidostoma > Lepidostoma basale. The sequence goes on from JAHDVF020001171.1 coordinate 93,226, forward strand.
GTGAACGTAACTGTTTCCAGCCCGTATACCAGTACTAGGAAAATGCACGCGTTTAATATCTTTTTCTTCGAATAAAGCACTTAATTTATAATGTGACACTTTTAGAAATAAGAAAAAAAATTGTTCTATATTCGCCATCACTTTGTGTTATGGATTCAAATTTGATAAGTTTCTTGAAAACATTTTATTTTCTTACTTTTTTGCATTTTTCACAAACAGGTAACAGACCAAAGGGAGACTCTGTGTAGCGCAAAGGAAACACGAAAAAGCAAAACAGGGTAACTTAGCTCAAATGGTAATTTGCGGGACACGTTGGCAGATTGGTAGACGAAAGATGGACCAGAAGGGTGGTGAAGTGGAGGCCTCGTGAGGACAGAAGAAACAAAGGGAGACTCCCCAAAATTTGCAGCTCTAATGGATGGAAAAACTAATAAGGTGTCGCCAACCTAATGGACCAAAATATATAACATACTATTTTTAAATTCAGTAATAATAAAAACATAAGTACCAATTTTTCCAACGTTATATATAAATATGTCAGCTATACTAAAAAAATCCATTAAATTGAATACGAATCCCCTTCAATAACTTTAATACAAATATTTAAACCCAGTAAACTTTATATAATTATTTTAAGATTATTTTTGTATAGAATCATGTTTACCACCCCTGATTTGTATGTATATAAAGAACTCAGTTTGCAAGAGTGTCACCAGACTATCGATGTCAGCGAGCCTGGCGAAACCGGTCGCTGTCGAAATAAAGACAAAAGTGGAAGCAGTTAAAAAAACATCGTTTTATTTAATTATTATTTAAACAAAATGTTGTTATGTTATTCTGATGAAGCTCCGCTCGGAGCGAAGCCAATCAGCAGTAAAAAAAATAAAGTGGTTGAAAAACAAACCATTTATTGTTTCATCTATACCTATTAAATATTTCATTAATTTTAATTTTTATGTGTAATAATGATTGTAACAAATTAAATGCTTAAAAATCAATAATAAAATATGAATCAACGGCAGAAATTTTTCGAAATACTGTATTTTTCTGAATACTGAAAGTACTAAAATCTCATGATGGAAATTCATTTTATCTCCCATGCAGAACCAACTTGCCTCTGGTGATGCCGGTGGGGAGAGCAATCAAACTGATCGACGTCTTCCATATTTGTGATAGTACGTTCAGAAGACAAATACTTTCGACTTTGGAGAGTATCTTGTAGATCTTCTCAATAGATGCCTTAAACTCTAATTGTTGTTTGTAATATCTTTTGAGAAAATAAACTGATTTGATTTAATTTGATGGTTTTAAATAATAAGTAAACACAATGTCTTTTGTCTTTATTTCGATCAGTAACCATATGTCGATACCAGCGATCCCAGCGAAACCGATCGCTGTCGACATACTATAGACAAAAGTGGAAATAGTTTTTAAAAACACCGTTATATTTCATCATTATGCGAAAGTATTTTAATATTTTCTTTTGATCATGTTTATTTCCGAGTAGTGAAAAAATATATATAAGCAAAGAGTGGCCTCGCATAATGATAGTGTGTTCCAGTCATCGCTGCTGGTATTTGCACAGCGAGTGTGTATCGCAATGTGACGCGGGTGATGTGTTACTTGAAACAGCGCATATTACAAAGTACGCACTAAGAATAGCTACGAGTATATCTGGTTTGTCGATCCGCGTCCAATAAACCGTTAAATGTTTGTTTACTCATGTAACATCTTAAGGAATACTACAATATTGCTTGCGTCGTCAATGACAAAATTCAAAATTCAAAAAATATTACAAAATTCAATTAATTATAGCATATAGATTGGAGGACATCTCCAGGCGGTTTCTAGCAATGCGCTAAATGGCGGTAGCCTTTCACATTGTGTTAAAAAGATCTTATGCTTAATGCTTAAAATACAATCTTCATAGATGGCGTTAGTGTGTAGATTGAATAAACTACCATGCAAAGGGTGGTGTTGCAGATTAACAAATATACAACTTCCAAAAAAATGTCAGACATGGTGGTCATAAGAAAAAAGGTGGAATGGGGAATGTTGTATTACATAAAGCGTGCGCTTAACCCAACCAATGACAAGTCATAAGTCCTGTAAACACCTTGATCAACCATATTCTGTTTCCAATTTGCATCTAGGTCTCTATTGAGATACAATTGATTCAATACATTGGTTTTAAAAGTTGGTCATCCAAATTAAGTCAAATGTTTTATAATGCCCTAGCAAGTCAAAACATGTCAATCTCATAAAATATGATGAAACATCTAGAAAACTAACGTTTTCATCGATCTATCTGGGTGGTAGTTTAGGCGACAGAACATTTGACCACATACCCAAGGGTTCAATTATGGACACAACCCGGTTCCTTCTTCATAATAATGAAAAAATTCTATTTATATAATAATGTAATTGATTTCATCGAACGTTTCGATCATAGAAAAGAAATTTATACAGATGTTGACAAAAAAACTAATATGATATTTTTGTAAAAAAAAAATACAAAACTTTTATTATATTTTTTATTATAAAAGTGGCCGGTTTCATCAGCGGCGATACCTTATTGATATTATCTGAAGCCGTGTATAAATAAAACGTGGCATGATCAAATAAATCAAATATTGATTGTCGGCCACGTGGGGAGTCGGAGAAATCGACGTGCGTGCATCACACGTATGAATGTTGAGAAAGCGAGAGAAGTATGTCTGCAAAGAAAAGTGTGGCAGTCCATTCTTTCTGCCTACCCCTTCGGGGAGACGTGATGGTTAGTTGGTTAGTGAATACATATCACAGTACAATTTATATGTCTAACCTTCCAATCGTATCACCTATTGGAAGACCGAAAGTAATAATATAATATTGAAATGATTTGATATTATTTTACGTTTCTCTAAAAAAAAACATCAGCTATCTTTATTTATTTGTGTCAAGTACAAAATTTTGACTATTTTATCACAATTTTTTCACTCCACACGCCTATACTGCATCTCCATTATCCATCCACAACATCATTGATAAGTATTTATATGCGTTACAATTACAAAATACCCTTGCAATACATAAAGAAAAAACTTCTTAAAATAATGGTGGTCGCTTTTGAAAGGGAAGAGCAAATGACAGTTTGTAACATAAGTGTGAATGTAGAGAACTTGGAGCAGGTGAGTGAATTGTGTATTTAGATAGCATGTTCACAGCGAATGGCCGAACGGATAGTGACGTCGAAAGAAGGGTTGGTGCGGGTAACAAAGTGAATGGAGCATTTAAAATAGTTATTGGAAACAAGAATATATCAATGAAAGCGAAAAATGGTTTAGAAAGTATACGTTAACTATGTAAATGGAGTACGGAGTCGAGGTAGACCTAGGAAAACATGGCATAACCAAATTAATCAAATATTAAAGGTTGGTCATGTAAGAAGTCGGAAGAATCAACATGCGTGTATGACTCGTTGTATGAATGTGGAGGAATCTAGAGGTGTGTCAGGATATAGTGCGGCGGTCCATTCTCTCTGCCTACCCCTGCGGTGAAACGGCTTGATGGTATGTTGTTGTTGTTAAAATAATATACACAATCAATTCAAAAATACACAATACGTCAGTAAGAAAGTATCTTCCGGCTAACTTAAAATACAGACGGAACTCTAATGGTGGATGAATTAAAAATGATACAATAACAACGAACATATTGATCTCTATGTGTTTCATCTCGTTGAAATTCCGAATACCCAGGTCGGCGGTTGCCAGGGATCTTTCATATAACCCTAAATAGGGCAGCAATAATATAATTTTTTAAATATAATTCTCACACAACTCGAAAATACTTATTCTTTCTCAGCAAATTGCGACGATTACTTTTAGGAAACATTGACTCCTTCTGCATATGAGAGCAAAAATAACTACTATAACTTTTTAACATTTCTTGAAACACGAGAATATATTTTATAAGATTTGGGTCGACGAACTTAATTAGATCAATTAATACAAAGTCGTCCCCTGCTAATATTTAATTATCGAATCGTGATGACCATAAACTTGTGGCTTAACATTTGATTGTAAATCATAAATTCGTGGTTTCCGTCCTAACCACGAACTGGATTCAAATACAATAAATAAAATATTTTGTTTCACATATATCCGCTGTTACAGAATTATGTTTCCTACAGACGTAAGAGGAGTACCCATTAGAGCTGAACCCCTGTAAGCCAGAAAAGAATTTAAGGGAAATCATTGTGTAATTTAAATAGACAATCAAGTACTATTTATAAGTTAATCTGAGCATATGGAAGTTATGGATTATAGAAAAATTCTCATGAAAAAATGATGGATGAAAGTAGAATAAATGCAGTAGAAATGAGATCTCTTAGACGAATGTGTGAAAATCTGTGAATGATTAGAGTGTCGAATGAAAATAGCTTTTTTATAAATACAATCCCAACCCTAACCGGTCTTCCATTCCTTGACAATAATGTAAGACTTTATCATAAACCCTAAATCCCCCCTCGCCCTCTTTCGGAGGGACACTCCTGGCCATTTATTTAGCCCCATCATAAAACAACTACCAAATCACATTCCAACAATATTTCCTAAATATGTAAGAGGAATAGCCATTAGAGCTGAACCTCTGTAAGCCAGAAGATCCAAGTCCAAGTCCAAGACAATGATATAAAATAAAATAAAAATAATTTAACACAATGTTATTTTAGATGGTGCACATGTTGTCAGCTGGACTATCCGGACTTTTGTGTTTATTTAATTTATATTCCACCATATAACAAATGAAAAAAAAAACTAATGCATCATGTTTTTTAATTTTTAGCGTGAAGTTGACTGGCGATTAACGTCAAACAGTACAATGCGGTAAGTTTATAATATTGTATTTTAAAATAATATTATAAACACAATGTTTGCGGGTAGTTTCGTGCGTTGATCATCGCGCTTAGCTGGTAGCTAAAATACAATGGTAGCAGTTAACTGTATTTATAATTCGACAGGTGACAAAAGATTCACTATAATTAACAGTTTAAGCAAAGGCCACGAAAATGTATTTATACCCTTCCCGCCAGTCAAGAAAACGGGTATTAATACCTTTCCCGCAGACCGTGGGCTTATAATAATGATAAGATTTTTTGCGGTAGTGCAGTACATTAATTCATAAAATCGTATTAAAGGTTTCATGTGATATTAAAGGTTTCAGAGATATGGTCCTACAGATGACTACTAGGAATTTCCTGGAGGGACCACATCACGAATGAGGAAGTTCTTCAAGGAATCGAAGGAGGAAGACACCTGCTCAGGACCTTGTCCGAAAGGCGTGCAAGATGGATCGGCCATGTAATACGTCAAGAAGGTCTCTTGCATGCCATAATGGAGGGTATGACTGAGGGGACAAACTCTAGGGGACGCCCACGCCGAGAGTACCCGGTGGACCTATTGGTGGACGTGCGCTGCTCATCATATGCAGATTTCAAAAGAGCCGCACAAGACAGGGAAGAATGGAAGAGAAGAATAAAAGAAATTGCTGCAAACCAATCCCAGGATTGAAACTTTCTAACTAAAAGGTTTCAAGTAGTTCAGGGGTTCACATATAAAGGTGATACGCTTTATTTAATTATTATATATAGAATAAGCATAATTAAAAAAATAATAACTTTGATAATAACCCAAATACGAGGAAATAAATTTGTATTCGAAAATACTCTTAACATTAAATTATTTCAAAAGTAAAATTAACGTAAAATCTGTGACATAAAATGGTTGTTTTATATATAATTGACATACTCGTACATCGAATTCACAGACACGCGTTAAAATTAAGGCCAATTTGTCTGTCAAATAACAAATATGACACAGTAATAGAGTATCCAAAAATTAACCAAAACGAACACGTCTTAAAGAAATGAAATAAGTACCAAAAACAATAAGTGAAACTCGTAAGTAAGTACGATTCATTAAAACTATATTGAAATAACGAAGCATATCTGTGAAAACCAATGTGAAAATATGCTGGATTGTTCCTAGTATACAAAACAAAATATATTTTACATAATAACCACACATTATTAAATACACAATTTGCAACAAAAAAAAATGATTAGCGTGAACTTAAAGAATTTGTATAAAAGTCCCAAGGACTTATTCAATATTAAAATATACTATTGACACAAAATATATTTTAAAAAAAGTATTATCTACCGTCAACAGTAAGATTTTCATATTGTGCATTGTTTTTTGATTTTTTTTTAAAGGAAATAATATTTTTTTATAAACATATATATTTAAAATCATATTAGAGAATTATTTTGTTATGAAAATATGAGTTTTAATATTAAAAAATAGATTACCTAATTGTTTTTCTCATCAAAACAATTTAATATGCTGCAAAATAGTGTCAATTCATTGACAAATTAAAAAACATAAGGAAATAAATAAATAATCAAGCATTTGTTACAGAATTAAACATTCATAAGCGTGAGAAATACAAAATTTGCACAAACATGTGTGGCACAGGATATGTAAACAAAATTACGTCAAGCTTCTGGCATCCTTGTGAAAAAGATAGGTTATTCCGAAGAAGACAGCCGTTCTAATAGGCTTTTTAATTCAAGAACCAATGTATTAATTATTTTAAAACACACTGTTTGTTAAATTTACTGTTACAATCGTTAATGGCATGATACAAGCTTATAGCGTGGAACAAGAATACTGGTCAAACTAATTGGTATAAAACACAACGTCAAAATTTTATCTTACCAGCGTTTAAATTGATTTATAATCACTTTTTCGTCTAGCACACAAATACAAAATGTCACAAAGCAGTCCCGTATTATTCACATAAACACGAATTGGAAACCGAAACACCCGTAGAGGTTATGACAAGTCGAAAATACCGAGAGTCTACATCTGTCAAACGCGGCCGACAAATGACTGAAGAGCGAATGTGTTCCTCTAGCGGCCAGCGCTTGAACTACACTGATGCGCGCGCACATTTGAATTTTTGAATTTCGACTAGACAGATGATTTTTATCTTTTAGCTATAATTTACCATAGATATATAATTATATTCCAAGTACTTTCATATGCATGCATTATTTTACACGATTGTGACATAATTTAACTTTTAAATAATTAACCTGAAATATATTTGTAAATGCTGTGTAATTGCAATACTTAAATGGTGCAATGTATTGTTCCGGTTGGTAGAATTAGTTATATTATTTGTGATCTTGGCTATATCCGTGTTTCTTGATACCTTATTCTACCGACGTTTAGAATATCGTTGCAGACTCCTTCTTTAGGGTAGTTAAATAACTATTAAACTATCCTGAAATTTATTTAATGTGTGGACTAAGGAAGGTAACATAGGAAGTTTATTATTATTTCCCCCATCCTGCATTTTGTCTCCTCCCTCCCTCCTGTGCCTCCTGCTGTGCATTATTTCTTTTTTATTCTTTCTCTAACATATGTTATTTATGTATCAATTGTGTATTTTCTTTTGCTGTTGTATTGCTATGTGTGTACGGCGGGACATCGAGGGAGAGTAGCGTAGCTTAAATGTGGTCCCGCATTTAAGCTACAAAAAGTCCCGCATGGACGGGAGACGGGCCTAGGGAGTGCACGAGTGAAGCTGACGAAAGGCGCCGCTGCGCCTATAACAGCTTTGGGTAAGCGGAGGGAGCCCTCTATGGCTCGGCCTATTTAAAAACTATCCTGAAGACGCAGTATGCAATGATCATCAAAACTTTAACATAAGGGCACACCAAGAGACATGGATGTATCAGAGATCTTGGAAAATACAATACAAATACACACATCGCATAAACATCATTTATCGGTGAAACGTGTTTGTTTAACATTATAATGTATTGTGTTTAAAAAAGTATTATATATTGTTTAAAAATAATTTTTAAAACTCGTGGAATTACACCACTTTATTTTGTTTTGTCGGTATACATATGGATATATCTATAGTTAAATATAATATTTAAATAATAAATATAAGACGCCACTGTGTTTTTAATATATAGAACACAATTCTACAAGTTATCTGAAACGATAGATGGAAAGTTTGGATCTGTAGTGATGGTGCATATCCCAATACACAGAGGATAAGTTTTCAAATTACATGGTCCCTCAACTTCCCGCCAGATTGCTTATCGCAGGAAGCGACAGTTACTTGCTCTTGCCAACTCCACACACTATCATCCGTACACACCCCCGTACGTTTCTGCGGAGCACTGCCCGGGGATAATGTGCATATCATATCATATCATATGTAATGGAAGTTTCAAATCATTAAAACGTTATTCTTCTTTAACTTGCTGTAGACTTAAGAATATACTACTACATGATTCACCCTCCTGTGATGTTAAATCCAGTTAGCTCTCATAAATGTTGTAAATTGAAATGTCATGGTAAATAAAATGTAGTTTTAAATCATTTTTCATGAAACATTCGTCTAAATCGATTCCTAAGTATCTGGCAAGGTATCAATTCTTCGATTTTGCTTAAATATTGAACGTCAAATACATTCAACACCTCCATAGGCCGCCACTGTAAAGAAAGTATTTAAAATTAGGATTATAATTTATGAGGTAACTTTTCATGGTCTCCTTTGAACCCCTTTGAAGTGCCTATTTTTGGTGAATCGAATCAATTAATTATATCTCTGAACCCATTATTATCTCCTAGCACACACCGCCTCTTAATTGAACCGATATATAACATTCCATCTTTATTATCCCGAAAATCCCGATTCGAAAAACCAACATAGTAAGTTGGCTGAGGGAAAGCGTGGACACGGAGGAAGGAAATCGCCTAAGGGAGCATTATTTATTTATTTATTTGGGGTAACAAAGAGAATTGGAATCCAAATGGATTCTCTTCTACAATGAATTCACCATATCACTTTGCTTTATGGATTTATAATTTATCATTCATCTTTTTAACTTTGTATCACAACACTTTATTATAATTAATACGAATGAAAACGTCTGTATTTAGAAGTTTTATTAAATAGTCCATTGTTTTGACCGTAACACTATGATACTTTAACATTATAAACTGTTAAATTAAAAAACTTTGTTTTGTGTATCACAATTGTATATATTATTATAATATTATTGTATTATTATTTTATTTAGAAGTTTTATTAAATTATATTTGAATATCTAGTTTTGCCTTTCATAGGCATTATCAAATGTGATATTTGATAATTCTTTAGACAGGCGAAACAAATCATTCACATAAAATATAATAAAACTTCAAGTATCAATAAATACTTTATTATAACATAATTTAAACACAAACATGTTTACGGAAATAGAAGCCCTTCATCAGTGTTAATATTAACAAAATCAAAATATAGTATACAATAAATAAATATATTAAAAAATAATTAATACGGTCAGTTTTAACAGATGTTAAACACATTTTTTTAAATATTTTAGATTAAATAATTATATAAATAAAACAACTTTGTATTTAACCACGGTAGGGTTATTATATTGATGCCAACTAGTTTCGCTTGGACCCAAGCTTCATCAGGGCAGTATAACAACAACAGTTAATGAAGCTTGGGTCCAAGCGAAACTAGTTGGCATCAATATAATAAACCCTACCGTGGTTAAATACAAAGTTGTTTTATTCGTATCATTATTTAAAATGTCTAACCACAAAGTGAGTGCTTTATATGAAGAATTTATTTTCTATTAAATTCGGAAAATGCAAAATTCGCATCTGTCAAAAACGATCATATTATTTTTATTATTATTATTCAGTGTATACTATTTTATTTGTAACGATTTTGCCAATATTTACACCAATTAAGGGCTTCTGTGTCCCGAAATATATTTGTGTTTAAATTATAATAAAGTATTGTTATACAAAGTTTAAAAGAATTTTTGAAATGGAATCGTTTGAATTTCTATTCTATCTTTTGTATTTCATCATATTTATTATATATTTTTGAATTTAAATATTCTTAATTTCATTGTATTGTCTTAATTTAATTATCTTAGTATCTTCTTCTTCTTCTTTCTTCTTTTTGTCCTGTCACACCTCCGTGGTGCATAGGGCCTCAAGGAATCTTCTCCATATAATAATAAGAAATATATTTAATATATTTAAGAAGTATAATAATAAGAAATATATTTAGTATTTTAAATACTAAGAAAATTTTGTTAATTTAGTTATTTTTTAAATAGAATTTTGTAATGAGAGATCCAGCTTCTAACTAATTATGTAATAAACAATATTATTATTGTTTAATTGAAATAGTTTGTGTTTAACATATTAGATTCTGAAAATTCAAAATTCGAATAGAATCAGACTTCAGTATTTTGTACGAAAGTATCTACTTGTAAAGGTAAACCACCCCGAGGGCCCTTAGTATATACTAAAAGATGTTAAGGCTTATAGCTGAGGTTAAGTGAATTAGACTGTTTTATGTCCTAAATTACTTCGCTAATAGGGCTCGTTAAGGAGCCGGTAATAAATTTATAATACAGGACTAATAAATTTCATGCGGATAGGTTCATATCACGTCTTAATGTAGGCAATAAGTAATACGGCACCAGGCTGTACTTTTACGTACCCACGCAGGACCGGCTGTTGGAACTTGGTACTCCAGTGTCGTAGCAACTAATTAAAATAAATATTTTTTATGTAATTATTTAGTTAGGCTGGAAACATATGAAACTGGATATTTAAAATCAATATGGAAAAAATAATATCCAGATGGGTGCCCCGCGAAAAGAGACCAAAAGGCAGACCGAGGAAAAGATGGTCGGATTGCGTGGAAGAAGATTGGGATAAAATGGAAGGAGCTGGGGAATGGAGAGAGATGGCCAGGGACAGAAGTCAGTGGAAGACCGTTGTGGAAGAGGCCAAGTCCCTGGTGTGGGAGTTGGCCTCCTCCAGGGATGTAGCGCCGAGAAATATGAATGAATGAATAAATGGCAAAAGAAGAAAGAAAAAAAAAACGATTACATTGTATTATGTATTATTGTTTAATTGTGTATTGTGTAATTGTGCATTGTAATTTTTTTCGGTTCGTTTATAGAAATAAAATTAACAAAACGATAAACGACCTACAAAATATGATCATGCACAATTACAAAAAACATGTTATGGCAGAGACATTTAAAAAAGGGCAGCTTGAATGTAGTATATTATTTAAAAATAAGTAGATTATTTTAAGTAGTGTTAAAATAGTATTAAAATATATTCTATAAGGCAATGAATTTTAATTGATTACATTTTAAAATATGTTTTGTTCCCCTTGTACGATTTGTAATTTATATATTGAGATTATATATAAAGCGAAAAATGCCACCCTAGAACGAGTTACCCCAGTTGGGAGGTATTATAACCATGTGCTTGGTAAATGATCAATAAATTAATTAAAAAATATAATTCTATTGATAAATGCATAAATTAATTGGTTCAAATGACGAGTAATGAGGCATATGACGAGACAGGATGAGATCAGGTGGTCACCTAGAATCCTGAAGTGGAGACCTTGGAACAACAAAAGAGGCATAGGAAAATCACAAAAATGTGGATGGATGATATTAGTGGCGGATCGTGATAATTTATGATACTACGCCAGTGGTTTGGTGGACTTCAGATATTGAGATATTATGTCTTACAGTAAAATTAGTTTATGTCAGTAGTATTATATATTATGCTTATTTATTTATTCAATAAAGTACAGCGGAGCATAGAAGTGAAATTGAGTAGATTAAATGTGGTCTGGCACCCCCTTGTTGTTGCCGTATTTAAATGTAAGTCCCGGATGGACCGGGGACAGGCCCAGGGAGTGTACGAGCGAGGCTGATAAAAGGGCGCCGCTACGCCCTATAACAGCCTCGGGTATGTGGCGGGAACTTCTATGTTCCTTTAAAAAAAAAAAAAAAATGTCAGTAGTTTATATGTTTACTAATCAATACAATTAAATTCGCACGACAAATGAGAAACCAAGAAATTAATATGCTTTGTTTCACAACTAAGAGATATTTATTGTTTCTTGAACAATGATGTTAAACTACATATTAAACAACACACTTTGTTTTAAATAATGAAACCAAAACAAAGTTTATACAAAATTTCTTTATTATTATGTATTTAGTGTGCTTCCACTTGTGTTTATGTTCTGGTACCTACATCAAAAATTATTTGATTTATAATTATTGATAGTGGTGGGAAGTCAAACATTTTTTTTCTTGATTCTAAATAACGTATTACTGTTATTAAGTTGTAATTGAAATTATTCTACATAATATAAATTTTGGGTTAATTTGTTTACTATATAATTAAAAAGCAATTACTAGGGTGGCTTATTCTTGGAAAAATTCTAAATAATGTGATTTTTGTGTTTGAGATAATTAAGTTTAAATATTTCAAATGTCTTTTGGCCCGGGTACTGCTGTCTTGGAATTTCCCCCTGGAGTTCTGAAACAAAGATAATTACGGCAGATTATATATTCTTTAGAAGGTAAGTACCTATTAGTTAAATATAGGTTGAGATTGAATTATATTTTTTACAATGGATATACACTTTGTTTTGTTAATTTAATTAACATCTGATAATGCCTGAGCAAGGCGAATATTGTCATTCTTATAAAACATAATGAAAATTCTGGAAAACAGACGTTTTCATTAATTTTAATTAATTTTTATTTTTATTTATTTACTAATAATAGTAGGTATACGAGTACATGTACATTATGGTGGTCGTTAAATTTTTTTTCTTCATATTTTTATAATTCTCGCCCCCTGATTCTTTTCATTTAGGGGTAGTTAGTAACAGGTAATTTTTCGTACTCCAAAGAGGGTGAAAACTGAACAAAATTAGCTAAATTCTTAAATTTTCGCAAAAACTATTTTATTATTTTTGTTTCAAATTTAAAATGCCTCACCGCCCAATTATTTTCCTTTAGGGCTAGTAATTTTTTGGTAATTTAAAAAAAATTATTTAACAATAACACGTGCCTCAGAGGGGGTGAAAATTGAACAAAATTAATTAAATTCTTAAATTATCGCAAAAACTATTTTCTTAAGTTTCTTTCAAATTCAAAACAAATTATTTAGATGTAAAATAACAAAAACAACGTCTAGAACTCCTTAACAATAAAAATAAGTTTTTATATAATATAATACAATAACATAAATTTTTTATTTTAAAGGTTCTTATTGAATACTGACAATGAATATTTTAAGGGGTATTGAAAATGGCTCCGATAGTATTTATGACTAGCAATAGGTATTGCTTTTACTCCTCATATTGCGTTACTGTATTGCTGTATTCTAACATTAGCTTCACACCTCTTTCTGCGATGTCATTGATAACTGTAACGTTTCTTTCCACTATAATCTAAGCCCATGTTGATAATCATGAAGAGAATTTTAGTATATATTAATTAAAGGCCAACCTTAAATAACATAAATATATTTTCTAATAAAAACGTTAAAAATAAAAAATCACAATCTACATAAATTTTATAAGATTAGAATTTGGTTACATATTTACTTAATTCCTCTCTGAATTTGCTCATATTCTTCTCACTTCTAACATCCTCCGGAATATCGTCACCCTGGTGTAGAATACATGTGACAATAAAATGGCGATTGATAAGCTACCTATCACATGTCATAAGAATCAATGTAAAGGTAAAAACAAAGTGTATTCAGTTATTACATGTTGTACATATACTAACAAATTTAACAAAATCGGCAAAATTTTGCAAATATAACTATACCTATTTTTACAAAATTTAAAGGTTTTCTTGGTACAATGCCGTTTTAAACCTTTGTGAAATATTTTTATATTGTTTCTTTTTTTTATATACTTATTGTAGTATACAACACTTAGTTTATTAAAATAATAAAAATTAAATACTCAACATGTTTCGGACACACAAGCTCTTCATCAGTGATATTATATAAATATAAATATTAAAAATATTAAAATATTATTTTTTAATAACTGTCAAAACTGGCCACATTCGGGATTTTTTTTTATAATGCTTTTAATATTTATATTAATATATGTAGTATCACTGATGAAGGGCTTGTGTATCCGAAACAATTTAGTATTTTTTATATATATTTTTTTAATAAAGTCAGTGTTATACATATTTATAAAAAAAGAAACATTAAACATCTACAAAACAAAGTGATGGCGAATATATAATAGAAGAAATTTTTATATAGTTTTGATATTGTTACTCTACCTATTTTTTCATAGAAATTTGAAACGTTACTCATATTAAATGAGAAGACGTCTCACACAGCAAATAAATAGTTTAGAAAAAACTTTACCTGAATATTTCGATATTTTTCAAAGTTGCAAAATATCTTCATAACTCTTCTCTCCAGAATACTCTAAAGTATTTTCATATTCATGAGTACTTGTTTACGAAGTTGACGTCTAGGAATGGAAATAATCCTCGCTATCTGCTTTGAAATATTAAAAATGATTTGCAGTGGAATAAAGTTTCTCTCATAAATAATAAAGACAGACACCAAGACCAAGAATGCTTCCTGATGCATTGCTCTAGAGACGCTGTTTATATAAACTATGTTTATGTTATGAAAGGAAATATTAATTATGTCGTAGAAAAAATAGATAAAATTTTCATATGAAGCACTCACTTTGTGGTTAGACATTTAAAAAATATAAATAAATAAAAATTAAGAATGTATGACAATTTGTGACATAAGGGCAAACGGTGAAACACAAATTACCGAATTTATCTATATGGGAAGCATGTTTACAAGAGATTTACAAAAATGGAGAAAGATATCGAAAAAAGGGTCGGTGCTGAAAACAAAATTAACGGCGCTCTTAAAGTCATCACTACAAATATAAATATTTCAACTTTAGTAAAGATGGTAGTAAACAATATAGTTCTAGTGCCAACCCTTATGTTTCGAAGTGAAGCTTGGAGCTGGCAAAAAAGGATGAAAGTAGGATAAATGCCGTAGAAATGAGATCACTAAGAAGAATGTGAGGGAAAACGGCAAACAATTGCCCAGGACAGAATCATAACGCAATGAAAACAGACAAGACCATCATAACTCATTTCGGGCAAAAATGAACTCACGTCTCCATGGGTTTCAGGTACAGTAAGGATAAATCGATTAGCGAATATCATAAGCGCAATACCTAACAGATTATATAAGCTAAATAAGTAAATAAAAAAATTAGCGGTTTTTACGAAAGGTTCCATGTGAAGCAACCACTTTGTGGTCATACATTGAAGTTTATAAACATATGTATGTAATATATGTTTTATATAATTTATGCTAAGTTGCTAAGATGAGTGATTTGTCTGTAAATTGTCTGCTTCACGTGGACGATGCCATTCTCGTTGCGGATGACATATAATTTTATATTATCATTATGTATTATTATTATTTAATATTATTTATTAGTTCTTACTGCTAAAAAAATATTATTAGTATTTATAATAAATAGCCCATGTTAATTTTTAAATTTAAATTATTGTATCGAATTTTAAATGCGTTTTTATATTAGACTTTCTTTGTTTAGTTTTTATTATAGGTATTTTTACCCTTGAAGATGGAGGTATCCTCCGAAACATGAAGTGTTTTTTTTAATATTTTAAATAATTAGTGAATTAAAAAAGGTTATTTTTAATTTCCTAAGTATATATACGAGTATATTCAAAAATAAATCGTAGAACAGTAGTAAAACAAAACCTCTTAAAATTCAAAATCGTATATAAATTCGAGTATACTGTGGTACTCGTATAACATCTATTTCGTAGAATTAAAAATATTGAAAATTGTTATCTAATATTTTTAATATTCTTATAATGTTTATATAATTTTTCATGCCGGAAGCTTTTAAAATCAATACATTTCGTGGTAACAAGCAAAAAATTATCTTCTTTGCGCCCAGTATCTATATGAGGGCGTTATGCTCGTAATTATAAGTATCGGAAAATAATCTGAATAAATTCATTGGCGCATCTACTCTTTGTTGAAAAGTCAACAAGTAAAATAATTGTAAATTTATGTGCTTTTAACGTGGAGTTGAGTGGTGTTTTGTTCCGGGTGATAACGAAATTTTTAATGAATACTTGTCAGCTCGTTAAAGTTAAAGACCGCCTTTAACCCTACAGTGCTCGATATATTTTTTTAAATAATTAAATATATTTTACCTAAACATGTAATGAAACAAAAATTAAAACATATATTTTTTCGTATATTTATATTTAAAAAACAGAGCCTGGTTCTAATACGAATCAGGACGTTTTTATAATTAAAACGATTTGATATTATAATATAAATGACAGCAAATTATGCTCTGGTGATTAACCCATTCGCATCGGTAGCCGACATATCACGGGTAAGATTTCCTAAATCACATCCGTGAAGTATCCCATCGGCCGCCATTAGACTATATTCGTTAGTCCTGTGTCGATTTTCGATGTTTCGTTGTATTACTATCTGTTATTTATTAAAAAATGTAATAAATTCTACTCTGAATATTTTTTTATCAATTTCTATTATTTTTGTGTGGTACAGAAAACAAATAGTGAATTATGAATGTGTGTTAATATATAAAGTACTTTTTTATTCATCGTCTGATAGTTAAGGGATAACTGAATAAATATATTATGCGAAAATAGCCCTGGTAAGTACATTTATCATTAAAATACAAGTTTTCAACAAAAAAAAAATGCTTAGAAATATTCGAGCCGTATTTTACGGTACGATTCGTATTTGACCGAGCCGTAATGAAAGGGTTAAATAATATGAACTAACAAAGTGAAAATCAAATTTTATTTAAATTGCCTTGATCTCCAATGATAAGATATTTTAATGTTTGTCACCTACGCGTAATAAACCAAACATAAATTGCAAAATTGATTGGTTAAATATTTTTTTATTATACTCATGTGGTTTCCAAAATATGGAGAAAAATAAAATTTATTAACAACAGCGTGTGAGTTATCGTTTATAATCAATACCAAGTGTTCGGTTGATTCATATTTGCATCGTGGCGCACTTCAGGGTTAAAATGGTGATGATATTTCGTCGGGGTATAAAAACACATTCTGGTTTCTTAAGTAAACAGAATCTTCATATTTCCAGATCATTGAGAATCCTTTTTGCTACTGAGATTACTAACAATGAACCGAAACAAAGACGCGATTTCATCTTGGAAACCATTTTGACATAAAGTCAATGTACTTTCAACAAAAATCACGCGATTTTCTATTGTATATTTATAAACTTTTGTATTTTAATTTGAAATATTCATGAGATTTAGTTAAGTTGACTTGGATAAAGCGCGTTTTGTGGGAAAATACACTCAACGCAGCGACCTTCGTGGCACCTTCATTTTGATTTCAAGTCGTAAAATGATGAAATATAACTTTATGCTAGGTCTGCTTATAAAATTTACCTGTCGAGAAAGCTTTTATCAAGAGTCATAAACCTATTTTACGCAAAAAATATCTGGCACACAGACGCAGGCCATGAATAATTCAGTTAGAGGGACGAACGAAGGGGATGTATTGAATTACAGGACAGCGGGAAACTGTAAACATAGAGAGCAGCATGCAAATGAGAGCAGATCTTAGTATTGTGTTAATTTATCTAATCTAATTAAAGAAATGATGGAAATACCTTTGTGCATCGTATAATTTCAAAAATAATTCATTTTGAGGCAAAACACATCAAATTTCATTTATTTATATAAAAAACGTAAACATAGACAAACAATTCCAAATCGTTTGGAATGAGATTATTCCTCAGAATTTTGCCGGCGTCGCCATACATTATTCTCTCGGTTTGGACCAAAAACACTCACAACTTCTGGAAATCCACAACACTCAGCGTCCAGGTCTCCGCTCCGTATGTCAACCTTGGCCTTATAAATGGTTTATATATGCGTTTATACATAGTAATGTAGTATATTATAGACGATAAATGCCACGTTTCTGAATTAAAAAGCATTAAAAAAACATAATAATTTATTTCTTGAGTGCAGGTTAAATATTTTAAGTGCCTACTGCACTCTAAAAACGAAATAAGTGGCTTCGAGTAAAAATCCGAAGAGTAAATTTTTTGTTTTATACAATACTATATAAAATCACGATTTTTTATGAATTAAAACACTGTTTTATCAACTTTTGAGTTTATTTTTCTCGACATGTTTTGAAGGCCTACACCTTCATCATCGAGAGAACGATATAAAAGTTTATATCGTTGATGACGATGGTTTACTATAAGCCATTGAAACATGTCGAGAAAAATAACTCAAAAGTGGAAAAAAAACAGTGTTTTAATTGAAAAAATATCGTCATTTCTTAATTCTACAGCGTTAACGCCCTAAGTTTATCTAAAGAAAATACATTAAATTATTTAATGAGTATGTGGTGATGAAGTTCGCAACCCATCACAAGGCGTTTCCCGCGGGAGCGAAAAGAGAAGGAGGGAGTTCCGCATCGGTTAAAGCAACCAAATTCCTCAATCTGCGGCCCGCCAAGCTTTTATACGAGTTAATGGCCCTAAACACATTTATTATCAGGAACATGATTTTTCAAAAATCTGTCATTCTTAATTTCATATATGACGCCGACTTTGACGCCCAGATAGTGACACCCGAAGAGGATTGTCATTATGGTCCATATCAGATCTGGTATAAAAGTGTTGCTATTGCATATGCTAGATTTATTCCCAAAAAAAAAAAATATTTGACAGACAAGTACGCGCGCAAATAATTACGTTCATGGCAACACATAAACTATTATTATTCTGTTTTAGTTGATAATTTTAAAATCTCAAAAAAGTTTTCTAAAAGAAGGGGGGGTTTCATTTTTTTTTTGTCATACCAGTAAAGTTTTGCGGCCCGCGTAACTTTACATATATTATATTATATATTATAGAAGAAAAAAAATGTTGAGTATCATTGGGATATAGTGTGGCAGTCCATTCTTTCTTCCTACCCTTTCAAAGAGACGGCGTGATGGTTAGTTAGTTAGTTTATTTAAGTATTATTAGTATAATTTATTGTGTATAAAATAAAATGAATGCATAAATTCTTCAAATAAAGGTAATTCGGGGCAAGGAAGGTGCTTCCACTGTGATGTTTCCACCACAATAGCAAGAGAAAGAAGATATATGTAGGTCATTTTTAGAGCCACCTCTGTAATATATAAGGTTTTCTTGCATTGATACAAAGTAGAAGAAGAAGCCAATTCAAGAAGTGTTCTCAAATTATTTGTGAATGAAACAACCAGAGAATTATTGAAGAGATATTTCTCGCTGCTGTAGATATAATCGTAAATATGATATTGGATAGATCGCAAGTGATGGTCAACGTCAAGGGACTTAAATAGACAAAGGGGGAACGCTATATTTTCTTATTGAATTCTAGATAGACAGACAGAATGGATAGTATATATAATTTGTCTTGAATGAATAATGTATGTATCCTACTCCTATCTTGACATTTGTATATGGAATGAAAATGAAAACTACTTTTATATTTTACGAAATCTTAAATCAACATTTTTGAATGATAAATAATTGTAAATCTTGGTAAATAAAAATGACAATAAGACTGCTTTCATGTTTAAAATATCGCGTATGATACAGAAAAAGTGGGTGAAAAAGATGTGGAATTAAATGGAAACTACCACATTAAAAAGCCCCAAGTGGCATTCATAGAATCAGCAAAAAATATTACATTTTAGTGCAAACCTACTCCATGGATTGAAACTAACATATAAAGCTAAGGATAGCTAACACTCGAATTAATGGTGAAGGACCAACTGATTAATCATCTACGATGTTGCAATATCAGTCATTCACTGGCAATGCTATTATTCTTCTCCAGTCTCAATCTAACGATTGGTCTGCAGCAAGGCGACGCATCTCCTCTTCCACTCCGCTCGGTCCTCGGCAACTCTCTTCAACTCTGCATAAGAGGTGCAGCCCATTTCTCGGCAAATCTGGTCTAGGTACTCTTGGCGAGGTCGTCCTCTGCCAATCGATCCCTCGAACATTTCCTCCAAATGCTATTATAAAGAGCAATTTAAAATAATACAAATGAATGACATGTTTCGGCTGTTTAACCGTCGCGTTGCCATGTGGTCAATTGAGTTTCCACTGCCAATTTAAAGTTGATTTTCTTAAAACCTATGGACCCTAATATTATAAAAAAAATTGTAATCCTCCATTCAAGTGTTCTCAATATTTCGTAAAAAAAAAAGCAAAAAATTACTTCCTTCATCCCAAAAAAAATTATTTTCTAAGACTGCCCTCACCTTCATTCGTGTTAAGGTAGAATTTGTTTTGCTAATATTTACAACTTTATCAAAAGTGACAAATACTTACTCGCTGTTTTGAACGTATTATAAACTATATGTTTGGCCTTTTTCATAGGTACGTAATAATACCGACTGTGGACGGAAACGCAGCACGCAACTTAATAATATCAGAACTGTGAAAATATTAACACTTTACCAAAAGGGACAAATATTAATACGTACTCGTTGTCTTGAACGTACTATACATTTTGCCTAGGTGCCTTTATCATACGTAAAATCTCGTAAAGTCTCGCCCCGCCGGCCGCGGCGCGAGACAAGTTTATACTTGGTGTCCAGTTGCTCGTATGCTGTGACGCATTCCATATCAGAAATCGCATGGTTCCAGAAAAAAATTAATAATGATATGTTTTTCAAATAATCCATGTATGTTATAGATATCGATCTATTCCTAATGAAATTCCCTACAAAATGACATAAATTAAATTTTGATTCATCGAGTCATATGCTTGATATTTAGATAAAGTTAGCGGTAAACTGAATTGACCACATGGGAGCGAGCGTTTTGTTTTGAACACGGTACGTTAAGGGTTAAACCATTATCCAATGTGTTGGAGTTTTAAATTTATTATATAATAAAACTTCTAGAAAACAGACATATTAATTTGTTCTATGTTCGCCATACTTTGTGTTGTAGATGTTTTAAATTTTTCTTTTTTTATATACTTTGTATATTAAAAAAGTGACTGCTGTATGCACTCACTTTTTAAACAAATTAAAATTAAATATCAATCATGTTTCAAACATCTCTCAAAACTGACCATATTTGTAAACAATTTTATAATATTTTAAATATCTGTATAATATCACTGAAGAAGGGCTGGGTAGTCCGAAACATGGTTGATATTTAATTTTAATTTGTTTAAACAATGAGTGTTTATACAAAGTATATAAAAAAAAATTATAAATATTTTCACTTGTACTGATTATTAATATAAAGTTTCATATCATTTCTGTTTAATACGACCCAAATAATACTTAATTAATTTAAAGTAGATTAAGATTTTCTGCAAGTTCCATCTTAATCGGTATTTGTCCAGTACAGTTAATTTCTAGGCTGTTTCAACATGAGCGTATTAGTTATCTACTGCTCCTTCTAATCAATACAGCTTACGTAATCATACCGGGTTCTATAACACAATCATGTTTGTCGGCTTTTCCTGACACATGCGCCCAATATAACAAAACTAGGGTACTCGTAGTTTTCCATTTTAATGGATTTCACTACGCTAGCAACCTGATGCACAACGTGAATTTTGTATATTAATTGTTGTTAATATTGAACCATTATGATCCTTTCATTACTTTTGAGAGAAGGGTGCTACGCAGAATTATGGGACCTGTGAATGACGGTGAAGGCTGGAGAGTGCGGCATAATGACGAGCTGTACCATATTTACAAAGCTCCCAGTCTCTCCACACAGGTCAGACTGAATAGACTGAGATAAGCCGGTGACGTGCAGATGATGCCGTCATCGTGAACCCCAAAAAGATTGCCGGAGTGGCACCCAGGTGGTAGGAGACCAATTGGACGACCAAGGCTGCGATGGGAGGATGAAGTTGGGAGAGATGGGGCCAAATTGTTACGAGTGTCAGATTGGAGGGTCGAAGCGGAGGACAGGAGGAGTTGGAGGCGAAGAATACTGGAGGCTAAGGCTCGATATGGGCTGTAGGGCCATCGAAGAAGAAGAAGAAGGTGATCCTTTCATTATTTTATTCATAACACTTTCATTCGCATCACATTCACTTCTTATATTTTCATTCGACACTATCATACACAGTTTTTCCACACATTCATATTAGAACTCTTTTTTCTACTGCATTTATTCAACTTTCACCCTACTTTTGCCGGATCCATGCTTAGCTTCCATACATAAAAGTCGGTACAGGAACACCATTGTGCACTACCATTTAAACATTTTTGGATAGACTTTTGTTTGCGATGACAACTTTAAATGCGCCATTCATTTTGTTTGGTGCCCCAACCCTTCTTTTAATATCCCACATTAAGGTTAAGACACATGGAAATAATGAATGAAGAGAAAATGGTAAAAATCATTTGTTAAGGATTAAATGGAACTAAAAACAGAGGAAGACCGAGGAAACCGCGTTGAAACACCTGTTCACTTCTTCATAAAAATGCGAAATTTCTATTTATATAATACTATCATATAATTAAGAGAAGGATGGAGTGCCGCATCGATTAAAGTGTGGCAGTCCATTCTTTCTGCCTACCCTTTCGGGGAGACGGCGTGATGGTTAGTTAGTTAGTCTATCATATAATTAATTTTATCCAACGTTTCGATCATTGTGAATAAAATTGTACAATTGTTTAAAAATAATTAATGTGATTTTTTTATGTAAAAAAACAAATATAACACAAATGTTCTTTTTATAATTAAAGTGACTGGTTTCATCAGAGGCGATACCTTATTGATATTATATGAAGCAGCAAATAAATAAAACGTGGCATAATCAAATAAATCAAATATTGATTTTCAGCCAAGTGAAGAGTCGGAGAAATCGACGTGCGTGCATGATACGATGTATGAATGTTGAGGAAGTGAGAGAAGTATGTCACGAATAAAATGGGTGGAGGTCTATTCATTCTGTTCTGCCCACCCCTTTAGGGAGACGACGTGATGGTTAGTTAGTTAGTTTTTAACTACATATTCCTTGTATCTTCTTCTTCTTCAGCCTGTATTGACCGTCCGCTCCTGGACGTATGCTTCTTCTCGCATTTTCCATTCTCTTCTATCCTGAGCGATCCGCATCCAGCCACTTCCCGCACTTCTCCGGACATCGTCGCGCCAACGCAACTGTGGGCGCCCAACTCCACGCTTTGCCGTCCTTGGCCACCAGCACAGCAGTCGCCTTGTCCACTTTTCATCTGGATCGCGAGCGACATGTCCCGCCCATTGCCACTTGAGGAATGCGGCCATCTTGATAACACCGGAAACCTTTGTCCTGACTCTTATGTCCTCATTTCTGAGTCTGTCCCGTCAACTGATACCCAACATGGCTCTCTCCATTGCTCTCTGAGTGACTCTCAGCTTGTTGGCACTTTTTTGTGACATTGTGACTGTCTCAATACCACAAGTGAACACTGGCAGGACACAGGCATTGAACACTCTCCTTTTTAAGTTGATGGGTATTTTGCATCTTACTGGGTATATGTTCAATAAGTAATGGAGATAATTTAATTAATGCTACTGACGTCTCTCGAGAGACATATTCGTATACGTATATCATATATTTTACGAGCGCAACTAATCGATCACCGCAACGCGAATAGCAAGATCGATACCTTAGAAACTGCATCGCCTTCTATTATATATACGTATTTATAATCAGGGGTCATAAATCATAAGGTATACCGTGCACTATCGAGGAATTCGTAATGGCCATATATTTTTATGAACCATAACTCACAGCGGTTATAGCTTGTATGTATCCACAATTTTATTTAATAGTTCATGTAATACGATACACCTGCTATATTTCATCCTAAGATATTACGAACATACATATGTGTTAAGTGGGAATATATTATTTGATATGAATGCCATATTTATTTAGTGTAAAAAATATGTTACAATTTTTAAATGTGCAATGAAACCTATGTGATAAAATATCACTGTTTTATACTTTTTTTCGTCTTTCTCCAAATACTCCAAATCCTGCAATAAAGCCAACCGTTTATCGCTTGGTGCACCTTTATGGACCAGGATGACACAACTGCTCCTAGAATCGGGAATCCCGATGATAGTTTAATTCTGAAACTTGTTGAAAGTTTTTAAAACGGACTCCGTTAACTCCGTCCAACAATATTCCCATCAGACGTAGAGGGAAATTAACAAGAGGTGAACCTCTGTCAGCCAGAAGATCCATGTTCAAGACCAAGGAATAAAATTATAAAAGGATGTATTCATTCACCTATTCTACATACTAATATATAATGCACACAATATTCTCTCCCTTTCTCTCTCTCTCTCTTCCTCTCTCCCTCTCATTCTCTCTTCTTCCCTCTCCCTCTCATTCTCTCTTCCTCCCTCTCCCTCTCTGACTAAACAGTCCTGGGTGGACCTCTGCCGCCCACAAAAAAGTTTCTCCAGGGGACCCTATCCTGAGTCCTGGACTCCCTTACCCTCTTCCTCCTGAGCCCACTGCTCAGGTCTGACTTCCAACAATTGCAGGTCCATAGAACATCGTCTAATCAACGAAGCCGCGGTCTTAATACGCAGGGTCTCCCCTCTGTATATAGTATATATTATTATTAATATAATATTTTTTACGGGTAAAATTTAGTTGAATCCTTAATTGATAAATGAAAAGACTATTTATATCTCGAATGTAAATTTATTATAAATCATTATTTTGTTTCAATTCATTTTTCTTTTTAGAAAACAGTTCATCGACACACAATCTAGTAGTTGGTACGAGTACTACGGTCCACCCACACTACGGTCCAAATTGAATGCATCAATTTTTGAAATTTCATCAGGAGTCAATTTAAAGTCAAATATATCAATATTTTGCTCAATTCGAGAAGGCTTCACGGACTTGGGAATAGGAATGAGCCCTCGATCAATCTGAAATTAAAACCACAATTATGGACATTCATATTAGTGAAAGTACGTTCAAAAGACAAATACTCTTAATTTCAGAGAGTATTCTTCCTAATGTCGAACCAGTTCTCATAGTTTCTGGTATTCTGTTGTATATATGTCATATTTTACCTGTACTCAATAGATGCCTTTAACATTTATGTTGTTTGTAATGTCTGGTGAGTTAATAAACTGATTTGATTTGCAGACAGTTTATTAAAGATGCAAAATCTTGTATAAGCTATAGATACTCGTATATTGACTATCAAAAAAATTATAATCTAAGGAAGATTAGATTTATCTTATAAATCTTTTTCCCGAAAACCTGGCTGACCGAAATTAAGATAAGAATGTAACTAGAAAAAATGGGGCAAAATCAATTTAACTATATCTGAGTCTCTTAAAGATAACAAAGGAACATTATTTTTAATAACTGTTTGATAAATGATATTGAATTTTTCTTATGCTACGATCCAATGGATTGATTTGCCTCTAGTTCTTGGGATGCTAATTGGGCCTTTTTAATGTGATAATTACCCATTGCTTTCCTATTTTTTATATAAACAATTAGTTATTTGGACCCATCAGGTTATAACTGTATACAATTATAGCTATTGATTCTCATAACATGTGGTAGGTAGTTAGTCCATCGCAATTTAAATTGTCACGTGAATTCTACCAGACAAAAGATAGCGTGAGATTTTTTTTCCACACCGAATGGAATTCCCACAATCGAACCCGGAATCTACGATATTTCAGTCATAGATGTTTTCACCCTGAAACCATGATCGTCTAGAACTGCATGTCTTTAAATGTATCCTAATATTAAATAATGTTGATTCATGTTCCTCCCTTATTATAATATACTTCTTCTTCTTATTCTTATTTTTATTGTAGGCCTAGTGGCCTGTTTCTTAAGAGAAATTGGCCTCCTGCGAAGTCGACTCCCAGCTGTCGATCCATCTCTTTGATGGTGTGCCCGGGGGTCGTCTACCACAATGAAGGGATGGATCCAATCTCCTCACGTGTGCATACCAGTATCTTCTTCTTTGCTTCTCCGCCTAACGACATCCTCGACTTCAAATACCTCCCTTATCCGTGTATTCCTTATCCTCTCTCGACAGCGTCGTCTGCATAACAGAAAATGTCTATGGTCTTCTCTCCATATCGGTATCCTTTATCCAGTATCTTAATTTCCTCACAATCCCATCCATTAGGAGGTTGAAGAGGAACGGAGTCAGGCTATCGCCCTGTCTGATGCCAGTACCGACTTTTACAGGATTTGAGAGTTGACCATCAACTCTAATTTTGGTATTTGTGTTTGAGTTGAGTTGCCTAATTATGTTGGCTATTTCTGGTTATAATATACATGTACTCGTATAATAAAACATAAAAAAGTCATATATTCATTTTAACCATCTTTGCGATCAGAGTTTGACATTTGGTCTTTAAAAAAAATGCGATGCACGTTTATCACTCATAAAATATACTACTTACGGAATAACGCAGAACAACTTGTACTGTATTCTTCCCGTATTTTTTTCCAATTTCCGTCAGAATGGGATCGTCAATCTTTGGTGCCGGTGAATTCTTTCCTTTGGATCTTGGCTCTGGCATAGATCCCAAAGGAGTGTATGCCACTACTTTTATGTTATGATCCTTGCAATATTCTATTAGAGGCTTCTGAGTTAAATTTGGGTGGACCTTAAACAATGTATGACAATAATTAACAACATGAGTAGATCTTTTCCATTAGAGTTCTCTGGATCTCTGAAATGTAAACGTATAATTTAAACAAAACAGTTTAATTTTCGAAATAAAACAATTTGGAAAAATATTTCAATAAAACGTAATTTTTTTTATATTATCATTACTAACCGGTTTAGTCCGGCTAGCTGGCATCGACAGATTGGGACTTGACCAATCTGTCGATGCTCAGCTAGCATGACGAAACCGCTCACTGTCTACATAAGAACAAAAAGTGAGAGTAGTTATTAAAAAAATATCTTATTTTTTAATGATTATTTTGAATGATTTCGAAATCGAATGTATGGAATATGTCGTCAGAAAGAATATGTTTTAAAAAATCATTTCGGAAATTTTATAAAAGATTCAAGAGCGTCCATGTCTACTCGGGTAGCGGAATATAATTTTTTTAAATCCTACTGGCAGCACCGGTATATTATATAGGGTGTTTTTTTTAGAGGTTTAGTTTTTAAATTGTCAACATTTTTTCTACAGATTGTCAATTTGACAGTTGACAGTTGATTTGTAGTCAGTACGTTTTGCCATTTTACCATGAATAGACTGACGCAATTTTATTTTGAAAATCATGGTTCGGTTCGCTAAACTTATCATGCACTACGTCCATTTTACTGTCGACATAATCGTCCATCCGAGAAAGTTATTCGGAAGACCATGGATCGTTTTCGCACCACGTACACTCTAATGGATAATACGCATCCACAAAGACGACAATTGTCGAAAATTGGATTTCACGATTACGCTTCATTCGAGCTAGCCGTGGCGCTCATATGCCCAAAATCATATTTAAACAATAATAAATAAAGCCAATATAATAGAAATTTACATTATTTTAACGCGTTTTTTTTTTCATTTTGAATATGTATTGTATACCTCTAAAAAACATTGCAATGTATTTTGCAATACCTGTTTTTGATACATTACTTTTCAATTAGATTTATGTATGTACTCTCATTGCATTTATTTACACTTACACTTTCAGTGTCTACTCATCTACACTTTCACTGTCTAACGGCGTCGATATTATCCATAATCTCAATATCTCCCTTATAAAAATACGATAAGCTTAGAAACTATTATTGAAAGTTCACTAAATTAGTTTCGATTATCAAAAAGTATCATTACAGTTGTATACAAAAAATCAACAGCCATGTTCTGTAAATAAGTCTACTTAACATTTTGTTATTTCTACAATATATGCTTGGACTGAAGTATAAATGATACTTACCTCGATTTGGTTTACAGCTGGTACTGTACTAGTTGACTTGAGTAGTTTCTGTAGGTCAGCTATTTTAAAGTTGGATACTCCAATGGACTTGGTCAAACCCAAGCGCTTGGCTTCTTCCATCCCTTTCCAGGTCTCAACGAAATCAACATTATCGAATTTGCCGTAAGCCTATATGTCACAAAATTCTAATTAATAACATCATTCGGTAAAATGTGGTTAGATAATATTATAAATAATAAAAGTAACTCACATCTTGGCTTACAGGAAAGTGTATTAGATACAAGTCTACGTAATCTAGTCCGAGGTTTTTTAGTGATTCTCTGAGCGCTGGAACTACTTGTTCCTGTCGATGCTTGTCATTCCACAGCTGAAATTAATTTTTAACATAATAAATCGTTATTTATAATTGAAACCGAAAATTTTATATGAAAGCGAAAACGACCGTTCACAATGGAGTTCTGGTCCCAACCCTAATGTATGGAAGCGATACATGGAACTGGCAGAAGAAGGATGAGAGCAGAATAAATGCGGTAAAGACTCATCTTTACCGCATTTATTCTGCTCCTCTTAGGGACCTCAGTCCCTAAGACGTATGTGTAGCAGAACGATATTCGACAGAATCTCAAATGCTGATATAAGAAACGAATGTAGAGCAGAAGAAGGTATTATGAACAAAATTATGAAAGGATCGCTGCGTTGGTTCGGACATATGGAACGCATGGATGGATAAATAATGGTTAAGAAAGTATACGTTAATGATGTAAAGGGGGTACGAAGTCGAGGCAGACCGAAGCAAACGTGGCATGACCAAATTAATCAAATTTTAAGGGTTGTTCGTGTTAGAAGCCGGAGGAAGCCGGAGGTCGACGTGCGTGTATGACTCGTTTTATGAATGTGGAGGAAGCTAGAGAGGTTTGTCAGGATAGAGTAGTGTGGCGGTCCATTCTCTCTGTCTACCCCTGCGGGGAAACGGCGTGATGGTTTGTTTGTTTTGTTTGTTTATTCGTAAAATAATCTAAATAGTGCGAGGATCTTTGCGTTGATTTATACATATGGAACGTATAAATGAAGGAAGAATGGTTAAAAAAAGTATGAATCAAAGGTGTGGATGAATTAGATTCAATGATAAGTTCTTGTTTACAATAACTATTTTTAAAGTTCCATTCACTTTGCTACCCGCACCAACCCTTCTTTCGACGTCACTATCCGTTCGGCCATCCGCTGTGAACTTGTGTATTTAGGTAGCGTGTTCACAGCGGATTTAATTTTTTTTTTTAAATGTATTTGTAAGATCACTATTTCGGATGGAATGATATAATTTCAGAAAACACCAACATAAAATTCATCCATTCAAGTTAGAACATATCCTATATTATAAATAACAATAATTATATTATAAGGAGAGATAATTAAATAGTTATAAGGAGAGATAATTAAATATTATTTAATTTGTTATTGAAATACAATATAATATAATACAAGGGTATTCCGAATAACAAACATAACGGAATAATCAAAATAATTTGTAAATAATTCAACTCATAAGAGATTGATGCTTTTTTGAAGGTAGCCACAGGGAAAAGATAATGAAGAATTAATTATTCCATTGCCTACGAAGATTAAATTTACAAAAGCATAGTTACTTAGCACTCAAATTTACTCTTTAAGTACTTACTTTAGTTGTGATGTAAACATCATCCCTTTTGACGGTTCCATCAGCGATCTTAGCTTTTAGTCCCAGCCCGACCTGCTTTTCTGTGTCATAGATCGCGGCTGTGTCAATATGTCGATAGCCAGCTGCGATAGCGGTCTCAACGGCGCGCTGAGCTTCCGTATTACTTCCACCATTCTGAAACATATAAAAAATATCAAAACCCGTAATAATGAATCTTAAGACCCTGGTAATAAATTCCCTCACATTATCCGAATATAACTAAACTAACTAACTAACCGACTGCCACAATTTTCTTTCCTGACATATTTCTCTCGCTTCCTCAACATTCATACATCGTGTCATGCACGCGCTTCGATTTCTCTGACTCCTCACATGGTCGACATTCAATATTTGATTTATTTGATCGTGCCACGTTTTCCTCGGTCTTCCTCTATTTCTGGTTCCATTTACATCATTAACATATAATTTTTTTACCATTCTTTCTCCATTCATTCTTTCCATATGTCCAAACCATCTTAATGATCCTTTCATTATTTTGTTCATGACACCATCATTCGCACCGCATTCACTTCTTATATTTTCATTCGACACTCTATCATACACAGAGTATCCACACATTCGTCTAAGAGATCTCATTTTTACTGCATTTTTTCTACTTTCATGCTTCTTTTGCCAGTTCCATGCTTCGCTTCCATACATAAGGGTCGGTAGAAGAACACCATTGTGCACTGCCATTCTAGCTTTTTGGATTGGTTTTTGTTTGCGATGACAACTTTAAGTGAACCTTTCACTTTGTTGCCTGCCCCAACCCTTCTTTCAATATCCCTCTCCACTCCCCCTTCTCTTGTAAACATACCTAAATACTTAATCCGAATATTGTGACTATATATACTCGTATACATGAATGATCCCCACGCTACCTCTTGTTGCATAGTTTAAATATCTGGTAGTGGATGTGCTCAGTCAAAATGATCTTTTCAGTGAAATAATGGGACAAGTCAACAAGGCTTCGGCGATATCAGGTTGTCTCGAGGAAAAACAAGTATACGAGAACTGACAGTAAGGTCAGAATATATAAAACCTGCGAAAGGCCTATACTGACATATACCATTGAGACCAGGGCAGATACCATAAGATACCACAAGGCTAAAGTATGGATGGCAGAGATGAGGACGCTGAGGATGATAGCAGGAAGGACTATTCGCGATAGGGTGAGGAACATGGCTATCCGCGAGATCCGCAATGTAGAGGATGTCGTGAGAAGGGGCAGACAACGCAGAAGATACTGGAATGCACACGTGCAGAGGATGGATCGCACCAGAATCCCACAAGCTGTGGCGCCTCAGATTCCTGCTGGCTGCAGTTCCCCGGAAGACCGCCGAAGAGATGGAGAGATAGTTGGGCCAAGAGAGGCCAGCCTGATTTCAGGAAGGAGAAGAAGAAGAAGAAAAAGTAGACTACCTACCGAATTTTTGCAAGCTCATTGTCTGCACCATCAACACTAAGATCATGCTTTCGTCATTGTTGTTGAAGATGCTGTTTTTATACCGCCATTTTCGTTAAAGATTCACTTCAAGGGAGCTTTTCGTCCGGAAAGCTCCTCTTAAAAACTAAAGATTTAAGAGAGCTTCTAAAAATCATTCATTATCCTGATTGCGGATTGCGGATATTTAATCGGGTGGTGGTCTTGGGGATAGAACGCTTGGTTTCTGATCAAGGGGACTTGGGTTCGAGCCTGGACCCGACCAGATTCCTTCTTCATAATAATGAGCTATTTTCTGCTCACATTGAAGATTGTAAAATAAATTTAATACGATTGATCTAAATCTTTGGTGTTAGTCTATTTTTTTTTAATTTTTTTTTTTAATTTAGGGCAGCATGTCTTGCAATGCCAATAGCACGGATCCGCGAAATTATATGCTCATTGGCGCTGTGGGACAAAAAGTTTGTTAGTCGATTCTTCTTTTGCATATCGTAGCGTTGACTGCCAAGGGTTCAGGTCGATTAGCTTACAAAGTTCTGTTAGGTAGTGGGGTGCTTTTCCATTAAAGGTTTTGTGAACAAATAGACATTGTTGATCATAAATTCGCTTAGGTAACCTAAACCAGTGACATCGATAGAGCATTGAGGTTAAATGTGTGAATTTTGATGCACCAAAAAATAATCGTGCTAAAGCGGGGACGTGGAATAGACTGCCCAATTATATTTGAACTTAAGAAAACGATTAATTTTTCAATGTGTGTGATAACTTTTCCCTTCAAGAAGAACTTCTCCGCAGTTAATAACTCTTATTGTATAAAAAAAAATATGCAAAACTGACATTGGCATTCAGTTGGTGATTAGATGGACTTTTGGAGGCAAGATTAACACCACCTTTTAAATGGTATTGTTTTGTATGAATATACTTTACTTACAATAAACAATTGGATCCAAACAATTATCTTTAAAAATCGATTAAGTTTATAAGCAATAGAACAACCTTCGCGGCATAAAACATCTGTGAAATTCAAATCCTGCCATTTTCAATTCGTTTTACGGGCGTTTGCGTAAAAAATCTGCGTTCTTATTACCAATCAAATCAAGGTTTTTATCTATTGCTTTTTGTATCGACCGGTCTAAAATTTTATTTTATAATACATAGAACGCTCTATAAGTATTATATATTATTATTTAATGTTCTCTATATTTATGCTGTAATAAAACTAAAAGAAATACTCACCAACCAGGTTCCTAGTCCAAAAACCGGAATGGAAGTCCCATCGTTTAATGGCAATGTGTTTGCTTTTGCTGGAACAACATTCTGAAAATAGAATATACACGCAAACGTGTAATAATTGAAGATTTGCATACTTACCGTAGATATATTACACATTAACAAAGAGATATTTGATGTCGTGCAAATATAGGGTGTTTTCTTAGAGGTTTGGTTTTTATACTGGCGATGTTGTTTCTACAGACTTTCAATTTGACAGTTGATAGTTGTTTTGTAGTTAGTACGTTTTGCCATTTTACCCAATTGCTCAATAAAGGTAACGAAAATTGTACTTCACGGTTGCGCTTCATTCGAGCTAGCCGTGACGCTCATATGCCCGAAATCATATTTAAACAATAATGACATCAAATTATCTATTAAATAAAGCTAACATCATGGACATTAACATTATTTTAATGTGTTTTTTTCATTGTGAATTTCTATACCTCCAAAAAAAACCTTATATAACAATGTGTACACATTCCAAATAAATAAAAAACGGTAAAATGGCAAAACATACTGAATGCAAATCAACTGTCAACTGTCAAATTGATAGTCTGTAGGAAAAATGATGCCAGTTTAAAAAACAGACTTCTAAAAAAAGACCCTATACATAATACACAATACCTAATCTTCACTTAGACGTGATAAAGCTTTCAAACATAGTATTAATTTTGTTTGTCGTTTTTCGTACAAAAAATTATTTATTAGTAAAACATATTATATGTACAAAACAAAAATCAAATTTAATCTGGCAGATAAAACTGCAATTGTTGCGGACTGCCTGAAAATATGTCATATGGAGGAATAGAGATATGGGATCAAAGAGCAAGGTATGAATCTATTAGACCCATGGAATTATATTATTACGGTATAAGACCTTCGAAATGAGGTTCTAGGAAGACGAGTAAGACTCAAGATGGAAAAAAACATAGTTCTAACAACTTTGAAAATTTACGCACTTATTTGAAAACACGGTGTTTTTAACAAAAATCAAATATTTTAGTTTGTTTGTTACGCGATTCAAAACAAACCAACCTTTTTTTTTAAGAAACCAATAATCTTAATACATATTTTACTGTTTTAAAGTATGTTTAAACTAACTAATTTACTAACTAACCATCACGCCGTCTCCCGAACGGGTAGGCAGAAAGAAAGGATTGTATCACTTTAATCGATACAGCACTCCATCCTTCTCTTTTCACCCCCGCGGGAGACGCAGTGTGATGGGTTGCGAACCTCATCGCCACCAATAGGCATCTCCCGCGCACACTTCGATCGTCCAACGTCCACAAAATAAATGTAAAACAATTCATATAAAATAAAATTATATAAAATATAACTTAGTTAGTTAGTTAAAATAAAAAAAAACAAAATAAAAATAATATAACACATAATGTTCTTTTAGATGGTGCACATGTTTAGGCTGGACGATCCGGATTTTTGTATTTTTTTCCTTAAATTTATATTCCACGTATTCACTGTTCTTTTAAATAACTGTAATTAGGCACTTAAAATAATTCAATTCTTGCAAGAACTTGTGTTATAAAGTGTAATACAATTTTGATTTTTGAATTTAATATAATATAATTTATTACTCCACGTATCCAGTTTTTTTTAATTGACTGTAATTAGGCACTTATAAAAATCCAACACCAGCAAGAACTTTAAAATATCATTGAAAAAATTATTCAAATTGTCATTGGAACAAATGAAATTTTTATTTTAACACCTGTCAAAATTCTTTAGATAAATGAAAAAAGTATGTTTTAACGATGGAAGTATTGTCTTACGAAATATGGAATATCGAATTTATGATTCTAAATCCAATATCAAAATATTTTTGAAAATCATAAAATAAAAAAAATATACTTTCGTACGAATAAATTTATTTGTGTTGTGGCATTATAAAATATAATATTAATACACTTTTAATTTGTTTTTAGACCACTTTATTTTTTTACAATCGCGTAATAAAAAAACAAAAGTGGATTAATATATTATATTTTAAAATAATGTGTTTCAACTTGAATATAACTAATTTCGGTGGTAAGGGTGGAGGCTCCACGTGTGGGGTTAGAGAAACTACATATATCCAACGCGGGAAAAATTGAAAAAAGTCGGCCAAACCTTCCTCCACAATGACAAAAAAATTAAAAGAGAAAATAGGCCTTTTTGGAGAACCTCAATGATGTATAAACGAAAAAAGATGATAAATCTCGATTATGACCAAATCTTAGTTATCTTGTAAGTTTGTTCGATAATATATTTAAAATTCTTCACTACGTTCATTTGTTTATATTTCGATTTTTAAGGAAGACAAAGAGTTTCATAATTTACTCGGAGGTTATAAAGAACTGCGGATTAATGCTCAGAATAATAAGTTTTACAACCTCGAGTGGTAAATTAAAATTCAAATATTGTATTTCCAAGTCGTCGGCTCTATAAAGTGGATTTAATATAAAGAACCTAAGATCAAAAGATAAACATATTCAAGAGGCGAAGATAACCGCGTGGATCTTATACGATGGTAGACTTCTTGTCAAACTAGTTTTTAATATTATTATTTTATGAATTTCGTTACTTATAATAATTAAATAAAACGATATTTATTGTTTCTTGAACAGTGATGTTAATCTCCATATTAAATAATTATTACGAATGAAAACACCAGTTTTCTAGAAGTTTTATTATATTTTTTGGGAGTGACATGTTTCGCCCTTCTAAGGCATTATCAAAAAACATTCGATCATGCCTTAGAAGGGCGAAACATGTTACTCTCATAAAATAAAATAAAATTTCTAGAAAACTGACGTTTTAATTTGTATTAATTAAATAAAACGATATATTTTTTAACTACTTTCACTTTTGTCTTTATTTCGACAGCGACCAATTTCGCCAGGTTCGCTGGCATAGAGAGACTGGTGACACTATTGCAAACTGAGTCCTTTATATAATATTATATATGTATATTATATACAGATCACGGGTTAACGTGATTCTATTCAAAAACAATCTTAAAATAATTAGATTAAATTTACTGAATTTGAATTTTGGGATTAAAGTTATATAAAAGAATATGTATTCAATATAATGGAATTTAAATTTTATTACAGCTGGCATATTAATAATTATATACCGTTTGAATAATTAATACTATTATTTTTAATATTACTGAATTTAAATATAAACGGTTATATATTGTGGTCCGTTAGTTACTTTTGTTTTCATTTTTGTAATAATGCAAACAACACAAGTACTATTGTGAACTATTTGTAACTGTTATGAACAAAAAATGAAAAGGTTATAAAAATGGTTTGGAAATATGGAAAATTGTCAAGATTTATGTATTATAACAAAAATGAAAAGATTATAAAAATGGTTTGGATATATGGAAAATTGTGAAGATTTATGTAATTAGAAAATATATTTTGATATATTATCGTAACACCTGATGATGTCAACATAGGCTTATGAAACAGCTGTCACGTAAAATAAAATACAATTGTGATACACAAAACAAAGTTATTTAATTTAACAGTTTAAAATGTTAAGGTATCATATGTAGTGTTTCGGCCAAAACAATGGACTATTTTGATTTTATTAATTTCGATCATATTTTGTATTAATTTATTGATAATGCTAGCACATAGATTTCATATACCCCAACTTTGTATTAAAACCATAAATACTTATTAATTGTTTATTGAACAAGAATGTTATACTCCATATTAAATATATAATTCAAATAAAAAACGTTTTCTTTAAGATTTAATGTATTTTATTCGCATTTAATAATGCTTTAGCATGTCAAAACATGTCATTCCCATAAAATATAATAAAACTTCTATAAAAGAGATGTTTATTTTTTATTCGTATTAACCATGAATACTATTTGAAGAGGTTAAATTGTGTCTTAATAAGTTAGATCAGTGAATTTTTTAACAAAGAAAGACATTTTTGGTAAATCTTTGTATTACAAATGTTACTTACAGCCTTGGTAGCGGCGACTAGGAAAACACCCACAAACAACAATGCAATAGTAACCATATTGTGATGGTCGCGTGGACTCGACAGCTGAGTTCTCGAACAACTGACCAGGAGATGAGAAGGAGCGCCTTCTTAACTGAGATTGGATGACCTCGAAGTGTAAACGTAAGTTACCAATACAAAATACACGTATATGCATACAATATTTATACATACATGTAAACTATGTTTTTTATAATTATGTATTCTTTTTTTCTCTATTCGCCATCACTTTGTGTTGTGGATTCACATTTGAATAACTTTTTGGAAACATTGTATAATATTATCACAACACTTTTTTTTTAAAGCCAATTGGGTTATATGGTTACATTTTTAGATCTTACTATTAATTATGTATTGTTTCAGATATTTTTTATATTGAGTTGTAGTGAAATTCCTTTTGTCTTTTGGTAGTTCATTGTAAAGTTTCAGTCCATTGTTCAATATCCTTGATTGTCCTGTCTTAGTTCGTGCAATCGGTAAGTGATATCTGTCACAGTTCCTGCTTCAGTGTCTTTGTATGTCTGAATTTTTAGTTAATTTGTAGCTGCTGTCTGTTATCTTTTTCACGGTCACTCTGTGTACAATTTTTAAGGTCTCATATTTCGGGACACAAACTTCCCTTCTTCAGTGTATGAATTTTAATGGTTGAAATTCATACACTGAAGAAGGGAAGATTGTGTCCTGAAACATGTTTGTAAAAAGCGCAAAAAAGTGTTGTGGTAATACAATGTTTCTAAAAAGTTATTCATATGTATTATTTCTCCATAAAACGCTTTCATTATAAATACACGCTTCATTTTCAAAGGAATACATATAAAACAGACATAGTTTCGTTCGTGTTTATTATGTATGATTTCTTAAACAATGATATAAAAAATCTTATTTTTCTACTCAATGTCCTTTTAAACCTTTGATCTGTTCCTGAAATCAGGCTAGTCTCTCATGGTACGAGTTGACTCCCAGCTATCTCTCCATCTCTTTGGCGGTCTTCCCGGGGACGGTAGACAAGAGGAATCTGATGCCCCGCAACGTGTGAGATTCTGGAGGGATCCATCCTCTCAATGCGCTTTCCAGTGTCTTCTACGTTGTCTGCCCCATCTGATAATATCATCCACCTTACAGGTTTCGTACATAGCCATGTTCCTCACCTTATCTCGGAGAGTATTTCCTGCTATTGTCCTCAGCGTCCGCATCACTGCCACCTGCACTTAGTCCTCTTTCTTGTGGTATCCGCCCTGGTCTCATTGCCATATGTCAAATATAGGCCTTACGCAAGACTTGAATATTTTGACCTTACTGTTAAACTCTTAAAATCCTCATATTAAATAATTTATACGAATGAAAACGTTTCTTAAAGTTTTATCGTATTTTATGAAAATGACATGTTTAGTTTAATAATGCATTTGAAAAAGATAATTATAATGTTTACTTAAACAATTTTGATAATGCATCAGCAAGGCGAAACATGTCATTACCATAAAAATAATAAGACTTCTAGAAAACAGACGTCTTTATTCATATTAATTTTTCATAATTATGATTAATGTTCTTCTAGGTATGTATATGTAAAGAAGTTAAGCGTGAAAGTAGAAAAAATGCTGTGGAGATGAGATCCTTTTCCAGAACCGTGGTAAATCATTTATCATACATTAAAACTTTTTTGTACTTGAATAAGAATTCCTTTGAACTACTTGTAGAATATACTGTTATCAACACATTTCACGTCTATTTATTTTCATACATTTAAAAAAAAAAAAAAAAACTAATACAGATTATTGAATATATTTAATTAATTTGCCAATAGAAATTAATAATGATCTAATTTTAATTAGAATTTAAATTCAGTGGCAATTTGATATACAAAAACCAATCAATTCAAATGCAAAAAAACATTAATAGTTAAAATGTGTCAAGCAACGGGAAACTACCACATTAAAGTCCCAAGCCGCATCCCAAAAACCAGCAAAAATGTAAATAAACTTTGCTGCAAACCAATCCATATGATTGAAACATAATGATAAAACGGTTAAATAATTAATTTTGTTATTTGAAATTTCATGGTAGAAGTTCATTGTAAATAGTAATGTCCTAGGGAGTTTACCCAGAAGGGTTTCCCCTTGCCTTCTCTGGAGGATTTTTTGTCGGGGTTACCTACCCTTAGCTGGGGGTGTCCAGTTTTATGGCGCTGGAAACTCGACATTCGCCCTCTCTCTATCTGCTATGACAGTAGTCATATTGCCCGGAGTTAGCGGGGTTTTTGTAAATAACGAAAATGAAAACAAATTGTATTTTTTTTAATGTACATTAAGTTAAAATCCACCAACGTCTTCGACCGTTTCGGCAGCTCGGCAATTAGCATGTATTTTATGATTAGTTGTGTAAAAAAAAACACAGTGAAATTGCAGATTTTCGTTTTATATTTTCAACACGGTTTTGATTTCATATTACATTTAAAAAATCAATTATTCCCTGAACGGATAATAAGGGCTTTCAATCCATTTATCTGGTTTAACCACTCGAGTATCGATGTTAAAGGCGTCTATCTTCTGAACTTCCTCGGGAGTGAGTTTGAAGTCAAAAACGTCAATGTTCTGCTGGATGCGAGAGGGAGTCACGGATTTGGGAATGGTCACAAGCCCTCGGTCAATCTGAAAACATAATATTTTTATATCATAAATTACTCATGTAAAAAGACGGATATTTGGATTTTGATTAGAAAATGATACCCTTCACTAGTAATAAAGGCAAAATAATTCAAGTCTATGCAGTTTCTGGATTATTTTTGGTGAGATTGTACTTTTATTTCAATATCAATTAAACGGATTTTAAAAGTGGAAATAAAAGTCAGTTAAAAATATTCTGTGTTAACAACTAAAAATTTACGTCAATCATAAAAACAAAGTACACTTTTCATAATACATAAGAACAGTCATATATTTTATTCTATATTATATTATTGGAATTGAATAAACAATGCTGTTTTTATTCCACTTTACTTTATTTTTTTTTAAACATGTAAAAAAACAACCATGGTATGTTTTGGAGGAGACCTCCATCCTGAGGTGTTAATATATAAGGATAGAGGTCACCTCAGAAACATCTCATGGTTGATATTTTTATCTTTTATTAATGTGTAACACATTAAGGTGGAATAAAATCAGGGTTGTTCCTTCAATTTCTAAGTGAATGAAATTCCACAGTGTTAACGCCATAACCTTCAATAAAAACATTACAATAGTTTTGGATTTAAAAATAAGCCACATAGAAGCACGTATCTTGATGTTACCTTCAAAAAGAAATAAATTAAAATAAAAAATATCATTTTCTGGAGTTACTTTGTAAGATTTTGATGCTTCTTGAACAATGGTGTTAAACTCCATACTCGGTATTTAAAAATGTCAAAAAGATAAATTTTTTGAAGATTTATCTTATGACATGGAAGTGATATGTTGTACCATACTCGGACTTTGTTAATTATAATATTGTATAACATTTGCTATTGCACTCATAAGGCAAAATGTGTCTCTTCCATATATCATTTAAAAAAACTTGTAGAAAATAGACATTGCTTAATACAAAATGAATTAAACACGTTTATCGATCTATAGTAGTGATAATGAAGTTAGTATTATAAAAAAAATCACTACCGTTATTAAAGGGAGCCTTTAGAAAACGAATAATAAATATTTTATATTCAAAATGAAGTTTAACATAATTGTTTAAAAAACAGTACACATGAATTTTAATTCAGACATTCGGAATTTTATATATTCGGAATTTTTGGATCCGAAAAATTCTAAAAAGTATTTACATATTGTCCAAAATATATTAATATTCGAATAAAAACTATTTAGCCTGATCATTGATTAATGGCATCATATGAAAAAATGTATTATTATTTTATGCTCCGGAAAAGCTCTTACATTTCTTTAACACAAGTACAGATTCTTGTAAACATTTTTAACTTTTCAAAACTTAGCTATCTAATTTAAAAAGTACAAGGCACATGGAAAAACTTGTCTTAATGATTTTAACTCACAGCATAACGTAGAACAACTTGAACTGTGGACTTTCCGTATTTCTTTCCAATCTCCGTCAAGATAGGATCGTCTATCTTAGGGGCAGGAGTCTCTTTGTCCTTGGACCTTGGTTCAGGCATGGATCCCAGGGGAGTGTAAGCAACCACTTGAATGTTGTGCTCCTTACATAAGGCTATCAGAGGCTTCTGTGTCAGATTTGGGTTGACCTGAAAAAAATAACAGTTTAATAAAAGTTATAGGTATATTCCTTCGCTCAGACTGTTTGATGCCAAATGTCAAGGTTTCCAAGTAAAATAATTGTAGCGTCTAACACAATAATTAAATATTAATACAAGTTAGCGTGTTTACTTCCATAAATGTTTTTATAACATTCAACCTATATAATTTTATAATATTTCTAATAGAATTGTTATTAAGCAAACAATGTAACATGTATACATCCATTATGCACTCCATAGCACTTGGAGACTACCACAAGTCAATACGCATAAAAGAGTCTGTTTCCAATAATTTGTATTATATTCCATGGGAATTCACCTATTTAAGGCATTTTCAAATGTTATGTGTTAAAATGTTATAAAACTTCGTAATAAATAATGAATACAAAAGAAAACGCATGTTTTCTAGAAGTTTAATAATGCCTTGTAATAAATTGGAACAGGCGAAATAATAATAATAATAATAAATTGGATAATTCATAGAGCGCTATTTTATGAATTTCTCATCTCAAGGGCGCTGTAGAAGATACTCCGCTTTATCGACTAGATAAAAAAAATAATAACAAATATAATGATAACAATAATAAAAAAACACATTAAGTATGAGGGCTGCACCTGACGTAGTCGATCAGCCCTTCCTGCCAGGAAATGTAATTTGAAAAGGTGCGTTTTGAGTCTCGATCTAAACTCTGATTGATTCTCAATGCAATTATAGATTGTTCCAGGCTGAAGGGCCGGCTACTGCGAAGGCTCGGTCGCCAAAGTTTGTGCTTGGACAGCGTTTTGGCACAGTCAATCTACCGATCGCAGAAGACTTAGCTGATCGCAAAGTAGACTGTCTCGCATTCAGGTTAATAAAACTTCTAGAAAACAGACGTGTTTATCAAGACGAAATAATGTCATTCTCATTAAATATAATAAAACTTCTAGAAAACGAACGTTTTCATTCGGATAAACTATTTGATATGAAGTTTTACATCATTGTTCAAGACACAATAAATACTTCTATAATTGTTTATGCAATCAATGCAACTGTAAAATACTATTAAAGTAAATCCATCTTACGAAAGCATCGCCGTAATTCTGTAGAAATGTTATATGGTATAATCTTGCTCTTGGCATTTGATTATCTCATATAGTTAGTCATACCAGCGTTGCTATACGAGTATAAAATAATATTTACGAAAAGTTTTAATTTACAGGATCTTCCGGGAAATGCACCAAAGCCCCTTGTCATTTCCATAAGCTTTATGCCTAACACTGAAGAAGCTCTTGTACAGATCCGAGGCATTTTCCCTACACGAATACTTTGAGAGAACTTTCTTTGTAAAACTATTTCAGCCCCAAAGTGTATTATAATCTTTCAGCTATGGTAAGTGCATTTTACTCGTGTACCGAGGTGCGGCTGAATCCTCACACTTTGCATAAGATATATAATAGTAAATGTTTTTTTTTTTAAATTAAAACACTGTTTAATTCACTTTTAATTGTATTTTCTCGACATGTATAAAAGGTTTTACGCCATCATTATCAGGAGAATGATAAAAACTCCATTCAGGCAAATCAGTTTATATCGTTCTCCCGATCATGAAGGTGAAAACCTTCGAAATATGCCAAGAAAATAAACTGAAAAGAAGAAAATACAGTGTTTTAATTCATAAAAAATTATGGAATTCGTAAGTGTAAACGACTTAAATTTGTCAAAAAATAAACTGGAAGTAAATACGAGTACTTATATTTAAAAATGAAAAGATTGTGTAATCTTTTACATTGATGGCATAGAAAGAGGTTTGTGTCGATGGTTAGATTATTCAGTCCGGTCAATTTACTTTTTTTAAATCCATGAATCTTGTATTGCTCGAATCAATTGCTAATCTATTGTCTTTTTTGTGATTAATTTGGTCATCTGATAAAGTTTCTATGATAGTTTCGAATACGCATATATTTAATGCGTTAATTTGAAAAACACTTATCGAACCAGAAACACACGTCAAAATCCGATATTTGGG
Organism: Lepidostoma basale; assembly: GCA_022606425.2. Lineage (NCBI taxonomy): Eukaryota > Metazoa > Arthropoda > Insecta > Trichoptera > Lepidostomatidae > Lepidostoma > Lepidostoma basale. Next base: position 135,927 of record JAHDVF020001171.1, read on the forward strand.
AAACAGAATACGCTATAATATAATATTTTAAGTTCATGCTTCTTAAGAATTGTTTAATTAATTTGCCTTATTTTATTATCCAGGCATTTAATGTGTCTGCTTCATGGTATACATCTTCTCAATTATTATTATGAATTAAAATTACATTGATTTGAATTTTATTGTTTCTTGAACAATTGTGTGAAATTTCAGAGTATGACATATTTCGCCTTAAATATCTTGCTTAAAAAAGGCATAAAAACATTTGATAACACATTAGCACGGTGAAACATGTCATTTCCAAAAAATATAATAAACATTTAGAAAACAGACATATTCATTCCTATTAATTATGTCAACATCCCCTATGACATTCGTGTGGATCGCCATTTATCCTACTATTTAAACCCACAGCTATATAATTGTATAAACACTCGTAAAAACTTTAGGATAAACGATAAAGTTCTCTATTTATCGATGCCACAGCATATTTTGCGTCATTATTAATCTATCGGCAGCTTCGAAGAGATGGGCATATCATAACCCATTTCTATAGATTAATCAGGGGATATTTCGGGAACTCGGCCGTGTTGGAGGATGTTGATCCTTTTGTCCCTGCTAGATATCTCTGACAGCGACGACACAGATTGTTTCACCGTTGGGAAGAGTAATTAGTCTGCTGAACGCGGTCTCCTCGGAGATCGGCGTCTTTTATATTAGTGAAAATACTTTCAGAAGACAAATAGTCTTAACTTTAGAAAATATCTTGTCTTCCTAATGTCGAATCATCTCTCATGCGTTCCTGGTATTATCTTGTATATACGTAATATTTTATCTGTACTCAGTAAATGCCTTAAACATTAATGTTGTTTGTAATGATAATTTTTACAACAGACGGAAATTAAATAAACGTGATATATAATCAATGTTATAAAACATAAATAAAATTTATATATTATATATTATGGGGCAAAGAAGGGATCCCTATATGTGTTTTTACTATAACTATATCACCGGAACACCTGGAAACGCCAAAAGTCGGACAAACCTTCCACTACGGTGTCAAGAGAATTGAGAGATGTGACAATTTTAGGACTATGTATGACAAGCTTGTTTCAAGCTTGTCATTAACACGAGTTCATTGCATGAATGGGATTACTAAATTTATTCAAATAAATCCTTCCTTACACTCAAAACTGTTTAAGTATGAACTAACTCTGTTATACGAACTTTCGCTGCATTAGCAGTTGGAGGAATGTTTTTCAATAAATTATATGGAACTCCCAAGAATTCTTTTACGCTTTTCTTCTCTCAGAATACCACCCTTAAAGTTTCTGGAGGGGAGTAAACGTTTTGAATTGTTATGGTCATGCAGTTTTCTTGTTTTCCGAGTCTGGGTTGTTTTTAAACTAAAAAGTTTACAGTGTGTGGTGTATCTCTCTCTAGCTGAGTTCAAAGACGTGTTTTAATACAATTCCGCCTCTGGCATCCGCATTAAAGAAGTTAAAACGAATATAGATTCGTGTGAATAAAACTTTTCTTTACTTTGACAAAGAAAGTCTTTGTTGAACCATAATCTCTTCTTTGTCGGACGATTGCTGTGCTTTACCATGCGGCAGTTAACGAATTTTTTAACGCCCATAATTAAAAAAAATCTTTGATACAAGATATTAGGGTGATCGAAAAATATGACCGAATTGATTTATCTGGGAAGCATGGAGAAAGATATTGAAAGAAGGGTTGGATCTGGAAACAAAATAAATTGTTGCACTGAAAGTCAGTACCGCAAATAGAAATAATAATATATCTCACTCAAATGATCAAATCTCATACACTGAAGAAGGGAAGGCTGTGTCCCGAAACATGTTTGTGAAAGGTGCAAACAAGTGTTATGAAAATACGATGTTTTCAAAACGTTTTTCAAATAATAATATATCGACTGAAGCAAAGATGGCAGCGCACAATGGAGTTCTAGTGCCGACCCTTATTAATGGAAGTGAAACTTGTTGCCAGAAGAAGGATGAAAGTTGAATAAATGCCGCTGTAATGAGGTCACTAAGAAGAACGTGCGGAAAAACAATGTATGATAGAATACCTAATGATGAAGTAAGAAAGGAATGTAAGGCTGATTAATGCGTCCTAAATAAAATTAAGAAAGGGTCGCTAAGACGGTTTAGACATATGGAACGATTGGATGAGGGAAGAATGCTTATAAAGATATACAAAACAAATTTGTCACTATTTATATAATTTATGTAAATTAAATCCAAGTTAAACCACTAAATAGTCGTGTTTACTCTTATTTATAAAACAATCAACTCATTTTAACTTATCACATTTTTTAGAATTTTTTTAATTTAAACTAATGAATATTTCACACGGTGGGTGCTAGAAGAGTTAAGGTAAAGTTGTACCAAATGATGTACCAGTTTATGAATAATCAAAAGTTTACCTCAATTTGATGAACAGCTGGCGTGGTGCTCGTTGAGTTGAGTAGCCTCTCCAATTGGGTTATGTTAAAGTTGGACACCCCGATAGATTTGGTTAACCCCAAACTTTTGGCTTCCTCCATACCCTTCCAGGTATCAATGTAGTCAGTAAGGTCGAAGTTTCCCTTTTCCTGTGGGAAATAAATTGGTTTGACAATGTTTTCGATATATTTATTGTACAAAAATGTTACCAATAAATAAGTTTTTATAAGATTGAAATAACGCTTGAAGTATTATTTACCAAACAAAAATTGTAAAATATAGTAATGTAAAATATAATTTAATGTATTTTTGTCAAAATGAAACATGGCTTCTTAGTATATGTGTATTATAACTATATGGATATATTCTGTTATGACAGATTTTTTCTATAAACTTACATCCTCGCTGATAGGCCAGTGGATAAGATAAAGGTTGACATAATCCAATCCTAGGTTTTCAAGGGATTGTTTAAGGGCTGGAACAACCTGTTCTTTGCGATGTTTGTCGTTCCACAGCTGAAAACAAAATTTAAAACCATTTTGAATAAACTATGTGTTCTTGAATAATGCTATAAATGCACACAAGATTTTTTTACTGTAGACATCTTGAAAAATATTGTATGACTCCATTGAACTAAGGGGAGAAACGTTTACAGCAACCCATTTTTTCAAGCTGATTCGGGGCTCTATTGAGAACCCCTATGCTCTGGAATAAAAAGGTATTTTTGTTCCTGATGGTTTCCTGCGACAGCGTTGACATCAATTTTTCTTTGCTCCGTCGCGTAGAACCAACCTGCATTTGGTGATGCCATTAGAACGAGCAATTTGGACGTTGAATTTAATCGTCTCGGATTTGGACATTTTTAGTGTCAGTGAGGCAGTGTTCATAAAAAAATATACTGGAAACACTACCTATTACTCCACTGAAGTCGGCATATTTGGGATCCTTCTGAGATACTCGTATGTTATCTCTTAGTTTCATATCGATATTGTGTTTTGTTGACATTTGCCTAAATGTTTTTCGTTCGTGAAGTTTCATTTGTTTATAAGAGAAATAAATAAATAAACAAGTATGGTGAAATTCATGATAATTCTATAAATTCCCATATATAATTCCCAAATGTTTACATTATAATTTATTGTTTCTTGAACAATGATGTAAAACTCCACATTAAATAATTGATACGAATGAAAACCTCAGTTTTCTAGAAGTTTTATTATATTTTATGGGAATGACTTGTTTTACCCTTCTAAGGCATTATCAAATGACATTTGATAATGCCTTAGAAGAGCGAAACATGTCATTCACATAAAATATAATACCATTTTTAGAAAACTGACGTTTTCATTCGTAATATTTATTATAAACAAATAAATATTATATATTTCAATACTTTCCAACGGAAAACCCTAATTTATATAAAATTCAAATCTTGCATTCTTATTGCAACATCCTTTATTTATTTTGATGTATATGTAATATTCTACTTCTTCTTCTTCTTTTTGGTAATAATTCTATTACCAAAATCACAGCTTTAATATTTTAAGTATCAATTAATAAGAAAACACCTCAATTTTATGGTATCTGGTACAGATAATGTTCGTGTCGCATCATGACTTAGACTTGCCAAGGTCCATATTTTAGGTTTTATGTCCTTTGTAACTCAACATATTGATGTCATAAGCCGATGTGATATTTTACGGGGGCTATAAAAGGTGTAATAAATTTTGCAAGAGATGGGAAAGCGATTTTATCAGAAAAAGCATCGTCAAATAGCGAAGCACCTCCTTAATTTGCTATTCGATCTTTCATAAAATTCGGTATCTAAAATTATATCGCGATGGAGCAATGTGCAAAAAAATATTTGTTTGTGGTTCTTGCTGAAATCAAACATAGATATTTCTAGAATCTGTAATAAATTGTAATGATCTTGATAAATGTACTAAATTTCACATAAACAAACATTTGTTAATCGTTTACTTTTAAATTCCATTGTTAAAATACAACAAAACAATTATATAGTTTAAACCTTAAATTAAGGTGGTAGATTGAATAATTGGTTAAATTTTTAACATCATACTTTTATGAACAGTAAACTCTCAACTAGCCGAGATAGGCTGAAAAAAATCTTGGAAAAATCTAATAAAAAGTTAAATTTAAGTGTTTGCCCTGGTCGTGATATTTTCACTGCAGATGGCGTTATCGTCGCAGCATTTGGCTCACAAATCCAGAGTGAACAGAAAACTTATTCTTCTTCTTCTTCTTCCTTATTGTAGACCTATGTGGTCTGTTCTCCAGAGTGTTGCTTCTCCTGTGAGGTAGACTTCCAGCTGTCCTTCCATCTCTTAGGAGGTCTTCCACGAGGACGAGTCCCATGAGGCTGATTATGCAATGCAATATAGGGGAGTCTGGTGGTGTCCATAACATTAATTAACTCCACTGATGCCGGTTCCTAGCCCGGATGAAAAAGGAAGAGGGTTGGCGTGCAAGGTGAGCAGCCTACATACCATAAAAAAACAACCTCAAGCTCACAGTATCGAGAGAAAAGCCTCGGATAATAAAGGACTACTCTGGAAACCGACCAAAGCACAAAAAGGCAGCTGCAATCTCTGGGGCTCTAAAATCCACAATATAGAAAAACAAAGACATGTCCATTAAGAGTAAGATGAGAATCTATAAAGCATGCGTAAGACCAATAATAACATATGGCGTCGAAGCAAGGCCAGACACTGTAAGGACCATACAAGTTTTGAGGACTTCCGAGATGAAGACACTGAGGACGATAGCAGGCAAGACACTGAGAGATCGCATGAGGAACACCAGAATAAGAGAGATATGTGAGGTTGAGGATATTATAAGATGGAGCAGACAGCGAAAAAGGGACGGTCGTGAACAGAAAACAACTTAAAAAATCAACTTATCTAGCTATTTTGGAATGTGAAACACAATGTATATATGTTATTTATTGTTTCGGCATTCACTTTGTGGTAGGACATGATTAAATTGTAAATTAAACACTTGTTTTTCACCACTTGAGTATTATATTTTATACGACTAGTTTCGGAAGCTACAGATGCTTCCATCTACAGGTTTCAATATAAACAATATATAAGTTTATTTATATAATATATAATTTTACATTGAAACCTGTAGACGGAAGTATCTGTAGCTTCCGAAACTAGTCGTGTAAAATATAATACTCAAGTGGTGAAAAACAAGTGTTTTATTTACAATTTAACAATGTATCTAAATTAATCAATAACCATATTTCGAGTCGAAATAGTCAACGAGTGTGCGTGTCACGATGTATGATGTGTGTGGTTCTTGGTCTTATCTAATAATACAAGGAATTTTAATAATGATTTCTTTATACACATTACCTTTGTAGTGATATAAACATCATCTCTTTTGATCGTTCCATCGGCGATCTTCGTCTTCAGGCCCAGCCCAACTTGCTTCTCGGTATCATAGATGGCAGCGGTATCGATATGGCGATAGCCGGCAGCTATTGCTGTTTCCACGGCCTTCTGGATCTCTGTGTTATTACCACCATTCTAAAACATGAAATGACATTTAACAAACAAACTAATAATAAAAATACTAAACAATCAATTGGTAATTTTATTATAACTAACTATATATCTTGTCTCTTAATATCGAACCATCTTTCATGCTTTCCTGGTATTATGTAATATTATAATATAAAATATTTTACTTGTACTCAATAGATGCCTTAAACATTTATACTGTTTGTAATGTCTTTTGAGTGTATAAACAGAATTGACTTGATTCGATTACTTTCCTGACATACTACTCTCATTTCTCAACATTCATACGAGTATATAGTGCACACGCATGTCGATATCTCCAAATCCTCACTTGGCAAACATTCAATAATTGATTTAATTGATCGTGCCACGTTTTCCTATGTCTTCCACTATTTCTTGTTCCATTTACATCGTTAACATGTATCTGCTTTTTTCATTCATTATTTCCATGTGTCCAAACTATTTTAAAGATCCTTTCATTATTTTGTTCATAACACTTTCATTGGCACCGCATTCTTATAATTCTAAATAATGTATCCAAAGTGTTAGAAATATTTTTTATACGTTGAACGTAGGTACCCAACAAGTTATGTACATTTTCAAAAGGTTTTTGTATGTAAGTAAACTAATGGAATAAAACAACAATTGAAAGTATTTTCCCATTATTTTGCATGTTTGTCTCAGAGTTACGAATATGTTTATGACTGATGAAACCGGTAAAGTACTTTTATTTACAACGAACTTCTTATAAAAAGCCAGAATTTTTTTATTTATTTATATGCAAGCAATTTATAATTTTTTGGGATTCAGATTAATTATGATTCAATATATGTTGGTATGTATTTGGGTAGTATTCTTTAAATATAATATGTTAATAATTATTTTAATCTTTTATTATATTTATTTATTTTTCTTCTTTTTATTCTTGTTTCGATAAGAGTATGATAATTCTAGAAGATGGCATTAAAACTGAAAGAGCTAGTGGAAGAAGTCTTTTTTTACTCATTTTTGTACAGTCAAATTCGGTTATTACGATCACGGAAATAGTGCGATCTCGGATGTAACGAAAAAATATTCGTTGTCATTTTAGTTTATAATTTTCCCCATACATTTGTTCGTTATATGTGTAACGGGTGTGTAAATAAATTCTAATGTCGGTTTTTGTTTGAATTGCAACTTTTTGTTACATGTCACTGCTCCAGAAACATCATCTCTTTGTGTGATGGGAATGTTGTATGCATTTAAAAATACCCATTCTCTGATATAATGAGTACGCTTATAACGAGCAAATTCACTCGGTCCCATCTTCCCATCCTCAGTTCGATTGCAGTTTCATTATTTACAATTTACAAGCACTTCAATAAATATTTGAATTCTTCTTCTTCTTCTTTTTGTCCTGTCACACCTCCGTGGTGCATAGAGCCTCAAGGAACCTTCTCCACCCGACTCTACCGCATGCCTGATGCCTAACATCATCCCAAGTGAGGCCTGCCGCATTAACCTCGTCCTGCAGGGTTCTTCTCCAGGTGGCTCTAGGTCTGCCTCGCTTTCTCTTTCCCCCCATAGGGGACCAGTCTAGTACACCCTGAGCGATGCAGGCTGGGTTCCGTCTCAGAGTGTGACCGATCCACTGCCATTTGCGTCTAGCGACCTGTTCTCTAATTGGCTTTTCGCCTGCCATAGTCCAGAGAGCGGCATTTGACACTGTTTGGGGCCAATAGATTTTGAATATTGAGCGAAGGCACCTATTTATAAACACCTGGAGTTTACCAATAACGTCCGCAGTAGACTTCCAAGTCTCACATCCGTACAGCAGTA
>JAHDVF020001174.1:0-38103 GCA_022606425.2 Lepidostoma basale
AAGACGAATGTGTGGTAAATCTGTATATGATAGATTGTCAAATGCAAGTATAAGAAGTGAATGCGGTGCGAATTAAAGTGTTATGAACAAAATAATGAAAGGGTCGTTAAGATGGTTTGGTCACATGAAAATAATGAGTGAAAACAGAATGGTGAAGAAGGTATATGTAAACGACGTGAACGGAGCTAGAAATAGAGGAAAACGTGGCACGATCAAATCAATCAAACATTGAATGTCGGTCACGTGAGGAGTCAGAGATATCGACGTCTATAGAATTCTACAGTGGACTTGAATCTTCTGGCTTACAGAATTTACTTATTACTAAAAACTAACTAACTAACCATCACGCCACACTGTTCTGTTCTGACATACTTCTCTTGCTTCCTTAACATTCATACACCGTGTCATGCACGCACGTCGATTTCACGTGGCCGACATTCAATCCTCTATTTCTACTTCCATTTACATCGATAACACATACTTTTTTTTACCATTATTTCTTTCCATGTGTCCAAACTATTTCATTATTTATTTTTCGTAACACTTTCATTCGCACCGCATTCACTATATCATACATAGTTTTTTTTTAACATTCGTCTAAGAGATCTCATTTATTCTACTTTCATCCTTCTTGTGCCAGTTCCATGTTTCGCTTCCATGGTTTTTAACGAAGACGTTTTCTTTCGTATTAAAATATTGAATCTTTGCTTCTGTCAATATTTTTTTCTGTTAAAAATCCATTTATGATTTTGTATATAAAGTAAGCGGCTGTACATTAAAGTAGATATTTTTTTATTGGAATTATTTAACTTTTAATTAGTTTATGGTGTGTTCTTGCAGGGGATACGGGAGGACGGGGGCCCTCCACCTGAATATTAATTATCTCTTTATTGTTGTTTAATTTATATCTGTAACGAGAACCGTTTATAAACTGGTTCGGGCCTGGCTACCGCTCGGCCCCGTCCAATTATATTTTCGTTACAAATAAATAATGGGAAAACATTTTTTACCGCCTGCACCCACCCCGCGCCATCTTGCTCGCCGCTGCCCGCTCCTCGCTCCTCGCTCCTCGCCTATAATGTTATGATAAATTGTTAAATTCTGGTTTCCTTGTTATCTAGCGGGCTTCAACATTTCCATATGGCGTGCTTCCAACTCGTTCCTACTTTTGCAATATTTTTAAACGAACCTGATTAATTAATGTAGGTATTTTTTTTAGATAAACTTAAGGCGTTAAGAGTGTGGAATTCCATAATGAACACATTTTTTTATGAATTAAAACCCATTTTTTCCATTGTTTTGGCCGAAACACTAACTAACTAACTAACTAACCATCACGCCATTTCCCCGGAGGGCTAGGCAAAGAGGATAGATCGCCACAATGGCCCGTCCTGGCCAATGTGGCGATCGATACCTCTCGGGCTTCCTCTACATTCATATATCGTACCATGCACGCACGTCGATTATTCCGACTTCGAATGTGGCCGCCTCTTAGTAATTGATTAATTTGGTCATGTCATGTTTTCCTCGGTCGTCCTCGGCTTCTTTTCCCACTCACGCTGCTTGTGTTCAACTTTTTAACCATTCTACTCTCATCCATTCGTTCCATATGCCCAAACCATCTCAGGGATCCTTTTTTAATTTTATTCGTGATGCAGTCATTTGCCTTACATTTCTTTCTTATTTCTTCGTTGGGTATTCTATAGCCGAAACACTATGATACTTCATTTCGTCAGTTGACGTCTTAATAAACTTTTAAATTAAAAAACTTTGTTTTATGTATCACAATTGTATTTTTATTTTACGCGACAGATGTTTCGTCAACGTATGTTGACATCATCAGGTGTTAAAATAATATATATCATTGTATTTTATTGTAACACCTGATGATGTCAACATATCGTCACCTGAGAGTAAAAGGATTTCAACTAACAAAATTTCACATTTGGCTTTTTTTCGTGAAATGGGGTTCTTACTAACCTTATCTATACGTACAATAAAAAAAACATGTAATAGTATCGTCATTTTGATGTTACGAAAAGAATCAAGTTCCATCTGATCATTCAAAACACACGATTCACTGAAGAAGGATTCATTTACACTTAGAACTTTATTATTCCAACTGTCGCTGAAAAATTTACACGCTTCTCGGTAAAAGAGTTTCATCTTCTTCAGATGGAACCCTTTTATTTCAAGATACACACCCGAAACCATCAAAACTTTGACTTCATTCTTCTCAGCTTTTTACTTTTGACAGTTGGTACCTTCTCACTCTCAGGTGACGCTATGTTGACGATATAGCTGTAGCGAAAAATAAAAATAAAATTGTGCCACATAAAAACAGAGTTTTATAATTACAGTTTATAATGTTGAAGTATCATAATGTATGTACTATTTGTCTTTATAGTCTGTCGATGCCAGGGAGCCTGGCGAAACCGGTTGTTGTCGAAATAAAGACAAAATATAAAATAGTTAAAAAACGTTATTTTTAAAAATTAATTACCGTAAAACAAATGCAATAAAAAACGATCGAATTTCTGCCCGAAACAAAAAGAGCTGTATGTGGATTCTTATCTTACATTTAAATCATAATAGATAATGTACGAATATATATTTTTTATTTGGTAGCAAGAAGCTGTTTTTATTATCTGTAAAATTTCATTGGGATGGTAATAACGGCTTCGTTGGCGTTTTAAATCTTTTGATTCATTTACTTCCCGTTATAAATTAAAATCGATAAAACATCTTTAAAATGTCAATGGAAAGCCTGCCACGCCCCTACTTTCGTGTAGGCTATACATAATTATCTCATGGTAAATAAAAGTTTTTAAAATGTTAAATATTCCGTAATAAATCAACGACGGAAAAAATAATTGGAAATCAATATAAAATAATGATTTATTGTGGAGAACCCACCTGCTTGTTTTCAGAACAAGTAAAAAAGCGTTCGGCGTTGCGGCATAGCAGACCCGCCTAAAACCATCAAGATATTTGCCACGTTTTATAAATCTACATCATTATTTTAAAGGTGCTCTGTATAGTTTCGTTAAGTTGACTCTGACGCCGAAGAAAACAGCGTGGCATATTTTCCCGCCTATTTATTATGAGCGGGAAAGGGACCGTGTTCGCCCGACATCGCTCCATTTGATCTCCACACAATTTGAATATATGCATGTCGTGTCGGAAGGTTTATTCCATCCAATTATTATTTTGTGTTGTGAGTTGCAAGATGGACAGTTTACATTTTACATCCTGACTATGACCTCAGTGGCGGTGGAATGGCTGGCTAGCAAGATATTTGTTGAAACTTGATTTATTTCAATATTTTTTGCAACGACATTAAAAAAAAAACACTATTTTAAACTTATTAATATAAAGGAAAACGCCTGTCTTCTAGGAGTTTTACTAAATTTTATATGAAATGACATGTTTCGCCTTTCTGAGGCATTATCAAATATCAATTGATAATGCCTTTGAAGGGCGAAACATGTTATTCCATATGAAATTTAATAAAACTCCTAGAAGACAGACGTTTTCATTCTTTAATACCAAATTTTACATCATCGTTCAAGAAATAATAAATACTATTTTTAACACTTTTGAGTTTACTTTTTTTGACGTGCTTCGAAGGTTTTACACCTTCATCATCGGAAGAACGATATTAATCAGTTTACAAACTAAAATGTAGATAAAATGGTATTTTAATACATAAAAAAATCGTCTTAAAGGAATTCCAGCTTTGAATTTATTAAGAAAAAAACTTATATAGTTAATAATATATTGTATATTTCGTTACGACTTAATATATTGTCTTGCATATATATAAACCGTAAAGTATTTGCCATGTGAATTTATTAGTTTTAATTCTTATTTATTTACAAGTCGGGAAAATCGACGAGCGTGCATTTTACGATGCATGAATGTAGAGGAATCTATAGAGGTATGTCAGGACAGAGCAGTACGGCGGTCCATCCTCTACCTACCCCTCAGAGGAAACGGCATGATAATTAGTTAGTTAATTAGTTGTAATTCTGAAATTATTGTCAGCTTTGTTTAAAATAATAATGATATGGTAACATTTATAGCGCCGTTTTCGTGATGCAATCATCTCAAGGGCGCATCGATCTGTTAGAAAATAATATAATTATACAAATTGGGTATGAAAGAGGAAAAATATGGGTTTTCTTTCAGCTTATTGTTAGATTTGAAATCTGTTGGATCATTAAAACACCTATAAATAATATCTCTGATCCTTTATGATCATTTATGGGCCAGCTACTGTGAAGACTCGATTTTCGAAATTTGTACTAGGGCAACGCTTCGGCTCAGCTAATCTGCATGTTACAGATACCTAAGTTTGTCGAGCGAAGTGTGAATTTCCTTGAATTAAGGCTGTCCGTTATACAGAGTTCGGATATATAATTTGGAGACATTCCACATAACGTTTTTTAAAGTCCTGTCCAGCAGAGTTTATATTGGATTCTTTTTGAAATTTTACGCCAGTGAAATTCTTTGTGACTGACTGACTGACTAACCATCACGCCGTCTCCCCGAAAGGGTAGGCAGAAAGAATAGACTGCCACACTTTAATCCATGCGGCACTCCATCCTTCTCTTTTCGCCATCGCGAGAGACGCGGTGTGATGGGTTGCGAACCTCATCGCCACCAAAAGGCATCTCCCGCGCACACTTGAAATTCTTTGTTATGGTGTTTTTTTAATCCTATAATACCCGCGTGCCACCCCTGGTGATCCAAAAGCGTTTTACTTTTTACATCGCTCGGCTAAGATAGAAACGTTTAGATAAACACTGATGGATGTTTAGTTATGATTAATGAATAAATTCTGTCACCTATCGGCAGGAGATTAATAGTGGAGTTGAATATCCTCATGCGATCATCCGCTTCGCACCCGTTGTGCAAGCACTCCGCCATCGTATGAACTAATTAACCACGCTCTTTCCATAGATATTAACGACTCCTAGAATGGCCGATCTCTGTAATGAGTGTACTTTTGGAACCAGAGCGCTAAATTCAAAAATTTAAGATCATGCTTCACTACAACTAACTTGCATCAATCTGCTCTCACACATGAAATAATCGACAATCTGACAGAATTTAAAACGAAACTTCCATTGTCTTGTTCACAATAAAAAAAAACGGATTAAATACTAATTGTATTGCTCATTTTGAGATACTTTATTAAACATTTTAAAATCGTGAGTTTATTGCATGATTCTTGTTTTTTTTATTTAACCACTCTACGTATTTGAACGTACGTGATACGTTAACTTTGACTGTACCATTCTGCGCTATCCCGTGTCACGTACGCGCTTGAGAAAAAGTAATGTACCTAAAATGTACAAACTGTTAGGGATACGCGCGTGTGCCAATAACACTTGTGTACAAGTCTTCACAAGTATGATAGTTTTACAAGGGGCAGGCGAAGTGTGCAGTCCAGTATTTGACGTTTCGTAATTTAAAAAAAAAATACTATATATAATTAAATTTAATTAATAAAAACCTTTTTTTTTTTTGCACGTGTCTTGGAAAATTACCTGAAGGTTGAGCGGTTAAACAGTTAGAAACCAAGTCTTTTTTCGTTTTTATTTAGTTTTATTTTCACCTGAAGATTGAAGAGTTTACCCCGAAACATGTATTGTATAATATTTTTAACTAACTAACCATCACGCCGTCTCCCCGAAAGGGTAGGCAGAAAGAATGGACTGCCACGCTTTTCTTTCCTGACATATTTCTCTCGATTCCTCAACATTCATACATCGTGTCATGCACGCGCGTCGATTTCTCTGACTCCTCACATGGCCGACATTCAATATTTGATTTATTTGATCGTGCCACGTTTTCCTCGGTCTTTTATATAATATTTATATAATATAATATTTTTATTTTGTAAAAATATTTTATAAATAAAGTGGATAATGCAGGGTTTAAAAATTCTCCTTCTAAAGTTATACAGTAATTACCATTTTTTATTTGACTTAAATTTCAACTCTTCCGCGCATAAAATAATAAATAAATAGCGTTATGATAATTATAATAATATTCTTGGTTAACAACGTCTAATTTATTTTTATGGCATCGATGTTTGCCGAAGACGGGCGCAGAAGGTGAGAATTACCATCATTGTGGAGGGTGACAAGTATTATTACCCGCCAGACACCGGCGACCAGGCCCGGAGCGGGGCCCCAGCATCCCGTTCCCGAGCCGTTTATTACACTGGTTAGTCGTAAAGTGTTCCCGTCTGCGCCAACTGCGGAATGCTGCTCCGGCCATAATAATTCACCCCGTGAGGTTGGTTGGAACTCCGAAAGACCAATGGGAAAAATAAAATCTAATCGTTCATATTTGAAAAATTATCTGAATTTTGTATGAATTGAAGCACTGTTTTTACACTTACGAGTTTACTTTTCTCGACATGTTTCGAAGATTTTACACCTTCATCACCAGAAGAACGATATAAACTACTTGAACTTGGACTTGGATCTTCTGGCTTACAGAGGTTCAGCTCATGTGGCTATTCCTCTTACGTCTGATGGGAACCTTGTTGGAAGGTGATTTGATGGTTTATGAGGGGCATGATTTGTGTGGCCCGGAGTGTTCCTCCGAAGGAAGATCGATTTTGGACGCTTGTGGTGGCTGGAAGTGTTTGGGTCGTAATTTGACAGGTCTTTTATTGTGGGGTTAGGATGTGAAGGTAGTCCTTTGTAAAAACGTTCGGCAAGTTTCAGAATGATTTTATCTATCATCGGGATTCCCGATTCTAGGTGCAGTTGTGTGATTCTGGTCCATGAAAGCGCACCAAGCGATAAACGGATAGCCTTATTTTGCAGGATTTGGAGTTTTCGTATGTGACTCGAAGCTGTGATTTGTGGAGTTTATATTATTCTTTGACTTTTTATATATCAATAATTTTAAAAATATCTAACGGTTAAATTGATAAGTGGGGGTTATTAGCTTATTAGGCCGTGTCGCTCGCAGCTCGGAAGATAGATGGACGAAACGCCTCCTTTGCTGGTGTCCTAGAACTGCAACCTGAAACCCAGGACATCCTCAACTTCGATGGAGGGACGACCTTAAAGAAACCGATGATACGACGTGGATGCGTGTTGCCCAGGATCGACAGGCATGAAAGCAGATGGAGGATGCTGCGTCCAGGAGTGGACGGATATGTTTGCTTTATTGGAAATATTTATATTTACAGTGATGACTTTGAGAGCGCCATTAATTTTGTTCCCAGCACCGACCCTTCTTACGATATCTTTCTCCATTTTCCCATCTTATGTAAACATGCTTCCCAGATAGATAAATTCGGTAACTTGCTCCAGTGTCTCTATTCGCGCTTATGTCACAAATTTTCATACATTCTTCTTTTTCAAATATCATCACTTTAGACTTGGACACATTCATTACAAGATCACTCTTTTTGCGTGCTTCATACATTCTTGATACTAAGACTTGCAGATTTTCCATACTTCTTCTTCTTCGTCAGCCTCCATTGGTCCACTGATGGACATAGGCCTCTTCCTTTCCTTTCCACTCGTCTCTATTTTCTGCCAGCTGCAGCCACGTTTTCCCCACATTTCCCCCCCACGGCAGCAATGTCGTCGGCCCACCTTTTTTGCGGCCTGCCGACGCTTCTCTTATTTTTCCATGATTTCCACCTTATTATTTTCTGGGTCCATCTATCCTCACTTTGTCTCGCCACATGAGATTTTCCATACTGTCAGTTATCAATTACATGCAGATTTTACATACTGTCACGACGTGCGTGTATGAATGTGGAGAAGCTAGAGAAGTTTGCCAGGATAGAGTAGTGTGGTGGTGCATTCTCTCTGCCTACCCCTGGAAACGGCGTGATGGTTTGTTTGTTTGTTTGTCAGTCAGTTATCAATTAGGTACTTAATTAATACTACCTATCCAACAATTTTCCCATCATACGTAATACTAAAACCCCAAGAGTTGAACCTCCTTATACTCAAAGATCCAATTCCAATTTATTTTGTTGTTAATGGTAAATTATTATAGATAAAGTATTGATGTCTCCTCCAAACTGGTTATTCTTGTATTCGGTACTGTGCAATCTTGGGATTAACGAATAAATGATTTGTTATTTTCTAAATCGTCCATCCTTTTAAAATATTGAATAGTCCATCGTAACGATAAATTGTCATTACACGGGCACCATGCCGAGTCAGATCTAATATACTCGTATACCTGTTGCAGGAATCCATAACCGTATAATGTTATGGGAGAAGGTCCGCCATCGCAGGGGATATTAATGTCTACTTAACTTTTATGTTGAGGCAATTTGTCCGAAGTCTCGACTATATAAAAAAAAATAATCAATAAACATTTAAGTTTATATGTTTGCGTCGGTATCAGGTGTCATTAATTAGCGACGACTTAACATAATCTTAAACTGGTACCCGAATACCGATGTCAAGTGGTTTTTACAATACCAACACTAATGGTAGTACCTTTATCGCATTACCAGAATTAGTGCTAAATCAAACAGCCACGCCAAGTAAGTACTTCAGTCCTTTAACAATATTTGAATATCTTCGATATTACCCACGGCCTTCCATATCATAATATCACAATATGTTGTTAGTTCACATTTTAATTATTGCTTCATATTTTCAGAAATAAACATGTACTATTTTCTATGTATTTTCTATGTTCCTTGTCCGAAAGGCGTGCAAGATGGATCGGCCATGTAATACGTCAAGAAGGTCTCTTGCATGCCATAATGGAGGGTATGATCGAGGGGACAAACTCTAGGGGACGCCCACGCCGAGAGTACCTGGAGGACCTGTTGGTGGACGTGCGCTGCTCATCATATGCAGATCTCAAAAGAGCCGCACAAGACAGGGAAAAGTGGAAGAGAATAATGGAGGAAATTGCTGCAAACCAATCCCAGGATTGAAACCAGAGAAGAAGATTTTCTATGACAAAAACAAATAATCTGACATGTGTCGGGTAACCTCGTTTATTTAACTAACTAACTAACCACCGCGCCGTCTCCCCGGAGGGGTAGGCAGAAATAATGGAACCCCACACTGTTCTATCCTGACATACTTCTCTCGCTTCCTCTACATTCATACATCTTGTCATGCACCCACGTCGATTTCTCCGACTCCTCGCGTGACCGACATTTAATATTTGATTGATTTGATCATGCCACGTTTTCCTCGGCCTTCCTCTATTTCTAGCTCCGTTCACGCCGTTTACATACACCTTCTTTACCATTCTGTCTTCACTCATTCTTTCCATGTGTCCAAACCATCTTAATGACCCTTTCATTATTTTGTTTATAACACTTTCATTCGCACCACATTCACTTCTTATACTTGCATTTGACACTCTATCATATTCAGATTTTCACACATTCGTCTAAGAGATCTCATTTCTACTGCATTTATTCTATTTTCATCCTTCTTTTGCCAGTTCCATGCTTCACTTCCATACATAAGGGTCGGCACAAGAACACCATTGTGCACTACCATCTTAGCTTTTTTGGATAGGCTTTTGTTTGCGATGACAACTTTAAGTGCACCATTTATTCTGTTGCCTGCCCCAACCCTTCTTTCAATATCCTTCTCCACCCTCCCATCCTTTGTAAACATACTTCCTAAATAAACCAATTCATCCACTTGTTCCAGATTTTCACCGTTTACACTAATGTTGCAGACTGTCATGCTTCCTTCTTTTTCGAAAATCATTACCTTGGACTTATTCACATTCATCATCAAATCGTATCGCTTGCATACCTCATACATACTAGACACCAGGGCTTGCAGTTCGTGCTCGTTGTCTGCAAGTAGTACAGCGTCGTCCGCATACAACAAACAGCTTACTGACAAGACGAATATCATCATCTGAAGACGAATATCATCATCATCATCATAATCATCAGCCGTCTGTTATTCACTGCTGAATGTAGGCCTCTCGCAAAGCACGCCACCGCTCCCTATCAATGTCCAGCAATCCTCTTCAGATCGTCGGTCCAGCGGGCAGGGGAATCCTGTACGCGGTCTCCACTCCAGAACCCGTCTCCCCCATCGGCCGTCGGTTCTCCGACAGATATGGCCAGTCGGGGTCAGATTTGAGGATGAAAGTTTGTAACAAATAGAACACAAAATCGGTCTTTCGCCTAGGTGAAAACGCATATGATGTTCTCCCGTGTGATCCAGCATGTGATTGCGTAAGGTAGCTACGCGAGAATATATTTTACTACAGGCGGTACATGAAAATGTTGTCTTATTTTTCTTGTGTATTTTCATATGGGTACGAAACTGAAATCACTATCAAAATTTTTGATAAGAGTGAAGTACCAGGCACATCATTACTTTTGATATATTTGTCGGAAATTACATCTATAGACACACAATCCAATTCTTGTTTTACTGTAGGTTCTGTCATGTTTGTAAAATATTTCTATTTTGAAGAATCCGTATTCATTGAAGACTCTGGCTCAAACGTTATGGGAAGATGAAGGAAATCCATTGTTTCATTTTCGTTATTTTCTTCGTTGTCACTCTCCAGTCTATCCAGACTGTGAATTTCTTTTTTTACGGGATGTGTGAAGATGGGTTCCGGTTTAAATGGAAGTATTATTCTTTCAGTCGTAGCTTCTTTATAACATATTTCAAAATAAGTTTGAAAATCTGGTTCTTGCTTAAGTTTAGGCAATACATCAACAGACTGTATCAAATCTATTTTCGAAACATCGTGCAACTTCTTCTCGAGTTTATCAAGGAACCGAGGCAGATTTTTAGACATTTAGACTACTGAAAAAAACTCAAGGTTATTTTTGATTTATAGAAACATTTACGTAAAATATTAACTAAAAAAAACTAACTAACCATCACGCCGTCTCCCCGAAAGGGTAGGCAGAAAGAATGGACTGTCACACTTTTACTGATGCGGCACTCCATCCTTCTCTTTTCGCTCCGCGGGAGACGCGGTGTGATGGGTTGCGAACCTCATCGCCACCAATAGGCATCTCCCACGCACACTTCGATCGCCCGACACCCACAAAATAAATCTAAAACAAATAATATAAAATACAATGATATAAAATAAAATAACAAAATAAAAATAATTTAACACAAAATATTCTTTTTAGATGGTGCACATATTGTCTATTTAATTTATGTTCCACGAATCCGCCGTTTTTTAAATTTAGCACATAATGTAATAACATATAATGTTTTTTTCGATGCTGCACATGTTGACATGGACGATCCGGACTTTTGTGTTTATTTAATTTATGTTATACGTATCCACCGTTTTTTAAATTACCTGTAATTAGGCACTTAACCAGCAAGAACTTTGAAATAATATTGAAGAAATTATTCAAATTGTCATTGGAATATTATAAGTTACAAAATTACTAAACTTCTGATTATAATGAATATTTTAATATGGTGTTTAAATAAAGATACACATAGAAAAAAATAAAATGGAACATTTATTAATCTTCTTTCTGTTATACCATACATATATTTTTGCATAAAAAATATTAATCAGAGCAAGAATGACTCTTCAAAAAACTATCTAAAACTTCAACACAAAATAAAAACATAAATACTTACAAATTGTGAACCAAGTTTCTATGTTGTTTCGATCAGCGTCATTTTTTCAAATATCAAATTTCATTATTTAGTTTAGATTCAAAAAATGATTGATTTGTCGGGTAGAAATTTCTTTGTACTTAATACAAAAAAGATTTAAAAATCAAGCAATCTGTAGTTGGGTTATCAGTTGATAATTATGACATAATAATTAGATAGGTATCCTTGCGTTTTCTGGAATATATTATATTCCTCTTAATTACTGGTTCAACTCGAAAAGTTTAGCAAACCTGGATAATTCTTTAATTTTCCGAAATCTGACAAACTTCCTGATAACAATTTTTGACACTTGACATGACCATAGATTTTGCGAAAGATATTGATGGTCTCGATTAAATTCACTTGTCTATAACACCCACAAATTAAGACAATAATATAATATATATGAATTCAGATGGTAAATCATTTTTGTGTTCTATTTGCTATGAAAACCATAAAAGATCTTCAGGTAATTTAAAATCTCGAGTGCTTCCTTCATAAAGGGAGCTGGCGTATCCTAATAATAAACATATTATTTCCATTTATGCATCTCGTTTTACTAAACCGATAGAGAAAAGTATTTGAAGGAAGCCTTTTCAAAAAAGGTAATAGGATCATATATATTCGTATACTGTGTCAATTCTTTCCTCATGCGTTCCTGGTGTTATATTAGGGTCATTCGTAAAATAAGGTTCCCATATTTTTTTTAAACATACAGCATTATTTTTTTTCTTAGCATTATACATCATTTTAAAGCTTAAAACTTACTATATTTTTCTACATAATCGACGTTTCTGTCTAAACACTTTTGCAGACGATGCTCCTACTTTTGTATCATTCCTCTGAGAAATCGAATAACCTCTTCCTTGACTTCATCATCAGTATGGAAGCGCATTGCTGTTGTAAATGCAACATGGCGCCTTACGACATTTTGTAGAGGCATGTTCCACCAAAACCCATGCTTTTGAACCCCACATTATTTTATTAAATTAATTCCAGGAAGATAAGGAAGGGTGTAATGCGAAATAAAACATTGTTATCCAGTTGTTATATTGTATTTCAAATCAATTAATAATTTGTTTCAAATCAGTGTACAATGTGCTGTGAGTGATTTATGTGCATGGTGAATGCACCAACTCGAGATGAATGGTGAGTTAGAGTGTTTTCTTTAGGAGTCATCGGATCTTGGAGTATTTGATATGTTTAACAATACTTAATGGCCCCCGTGGCCACCGTGGCCCTTGTGGCCACCGTGGCCCTTGTGGCCCCCGTGGCCCCCGTGGCCCCCATGGCCCCCGTGGCCTCCGTGGCCCCCGTGGCCGTTGTTGCCCCCGTGGCCCCCGTGGCCGTTGTTGCCCTTACCCTTACCCTTGCCACCGGCAACGGATACCTGCAAATAAAAATGAAAGCAAATTAAACAATGTAAGAATAAAAAAACAAATGAACGTGCTATCTCTCTCTTTCTCTCTCTGGTTTCAACCCTGGGATTGGTTTGCAGCAATTTCCTCTATTCTTAGTAACTTGAAACAGGTGAGGGAATTTGTGTATTTAGATAGCATGTTCACAGCGGATGACCGAACGGACAGTGATGTTGAAAGAAGGGTTGGTGCGGGTAACAAGGGAATGGAGCTTTAAAAGTAGTTATTGGAAAAAATAATTTTTCAATGAAAGCGAAAATGGCCGTTCACGATGGAGTTCTGGTCCCAACCCTTATGTATGGAAGCGAAGCATGGAGCATGGAAGCGAAGCAATTGAAGCCTTAACTGTAATTGATTTTTTGTAATATCTTTTGAGAAAATAAATTAATTTGATTTAACAAGCCCAAGTAAACAAGGCAGCTGCAATCTCTGGCGCTCTAAAATCCACAATATGGAAAAACAAAGACATGGCCATTAAGAGTAAGATGAGAATCTATAAAGCATGCGTAAGACCAATAATAGCATATGGCGTAGAAGCAAGGGCAGACCCAGTAAGGACCAAACAAGTTTTGAGGACTTCCAAAATGAAGACACTGCGGACGATAGCAAGCAAGACACTGAGAGGTCGCGTGGGGAACACCAGCATAAGAGAGATATGTGAGGTTAAGGATATCATAAGACGGAGCAGACAGCTACAAACGGTCATGTACAAAGACTCCTATATTGCATTGCATTATCAGTCTCATGGGACTCGTCCTCGTGGAAGACCTCCTAAAAGACGGAAGGACAGCTGGGAATCTACCTTACATGAGGAGCAACTCTGGAAAACAGACCACATAGGTCTACAACAAGGAAGAATATGAATATTTGATTTGATTTGATAAAACAATGAATGATAAAATTTCGAATGAAGTTATCAGAAAGGAATTTGAAGTGCTTAGGTGTTCGATTGAGGTGTCAGGTAATCCTAACAGAAAATCCTACAGAGGAGGCATGGGGAAACCACTCTCGTAACCCAGACCATCACTGCGACGAAGAATCGATAACACTCAAGTGTCCTAACATGGCACCGAGAGGATAGAAGGATTTTATGTTGGACCTCAAATTCATAATTGAACAATTAAAAATAATAAAATACTTACGGACACCATCGCCAGGACTACTGCGATGAAGAAGAAGAAATATTTGAACAGCATTTTGCACTGAGTGTGATAAATACAATTTATTTATTGGATTGTCCAGAAAAAATCTTCGATTTATATACACACAAAAAAACAAGCTGATGTTTGCTTGGCCAGCAAAATATGGCTATCAATCAAATAAAAGCTGTCCATGTTAAATATTTTAGTTATGACGCATATTTCTCAGTTCAGGCAAAGAGAATCAAAAATATATATTTTTAGTCAGTTTTTATTTTATTGTTTTTTAAATATATAAAACATAAATAAAAACTGCTGGATATAATGGAGCTTACGGAATAAGAAATAGAAAAGACCGAGGAAAACTTGACCACATCTGGTTGATTGTGTCATATGAAGATGTTATGAAATTGAACCATTTCGCTGGTAAACTGTTCCTTCGGTTCAAATGCAGGAGCCAGACAGTCAGATGATCTATTAAATACACAAAAAAAATAAAAAGCAATTAAAATATATATATTTTACAAAGTGGACCATGATTTGATCCTTGTGGGACGCCGCTTTACGAAACTTCAAATGAAAGATTTAAATGCGGTAACATAATAAAATATTAAATCAAAACAATTATTCATCATCATCATCGGGACGGGACTGTCTTCATAAGTGACTTCCACTGGTTAGGTCTGATGCTGTCCATCTTAGTCCTGATTCATCCAGGGTCCTTCAATCATCCGCAGTAGATCCAGTACATCTTAAACTACACATAACGAAAAAACAAAAAGTATTAGTTTACACATTTAAATTCATTATAATAACATTATTATTGTACAGGATGTTTTTTTTAGAGGTTTGGTTTTTAAACTGGCAACATTGTTTCTACAGACTATTAATTTGAAAGTTGACAGTTGATTTGTAGTCAGTACGTTTTACCATTTTGCGATGAATAGACTGACGTCAGAACAGCGCTTGCAAATTGTGCAAATTTATTTTGCAAATCATGGTTCGGTTCGCCAAATTGCCAAACTTATCGTGCACTACGCCCTTTTACTGTCTACATAATCGTCCATCCGAGCAAGTTATTCAGAAGACCATGGATCGTTTTCGCACCACGTACACTCTAGTGGATAATACACTCGAAAATTTGTCGAAAATTGGATTTCACGATTGATTTCATTCTAGCTAGCCGTTGCGCACATATGCCCGAAATGAAATATTTAAACAATAATGGCATAAAATTATCTATCAATAAAGCCAGTATCATAGGCATTAACATTATTTTAATGTGTTTTTTTTTTTCATTTTGAATATGTATTGTATACCTCTAAAAAAAACACCTATACAGAGCTACGCGTAGGTCGCAAGTCGCACGAATATTTGCTTAGGCAGTGGGCTACTTTTATTCCACGCGACGCACGCGCCTATTTATAAGTTAATGATCCTTTCAATATTTTGTTCACAACACTTTCATTCGCACTCCATTCGCTTCTTATATTTGCATTTAACACTCTATTACACAAAGATTTACCACACATTCATTATAATTCAGTTAATTTGAAATAGATTAATTCCAGGAAAATAAAGAATGGGGTAATGTGAAATAAAACATTGTTTTTCTTTTGATACATTTTAATTCAAATCAATAAATAAATAGTTTTGAAAACGGTGTATAATGTGCAAATAATATTGATGAAGATTATGTGATTTATGTGCATGGTGTATCACCCAACTCAAGCGGAATGGGTTGGTTAGAATGCGCTTTCTTTAGATGTTCTTGAGGTTTTGATATGTTTAACAATATGGCTTGGGGGGGCAGACTGGAACCTTGGGGGGGCAAATGGGCACCTTGGGGGGGCAAACGGGCACCTTTGGGGGGCAAATGGGTGCCTGTTTGGGGATCAGGCACTTCAACAGACCGAGGGTGGCTGCGGCAGATGCCAACTGAAATTCAATTATAAAATCAAGTGCAATGAAAATGCAATGAAAATGCCATTATAAAATCACACCAAATTTCTTCTTCTTCTTCTTCTTTTAATTGATCTGACGATCTGTGACACAGAAATCATATCTCGTCGGATGATGAGATCCAGCTGTCCCTCCATCTCTTAGGCGGTCTTCCAGGTGGGCGGTGTCCGGAAGGGATTTCATAAGCGGCTGTATATGCAAGTCTGTCACCATCAATTCGGGATACATGGTCCCTCTAGTATCTTCTTCTGGATCTACTGCACTGAACGATATCCTCTATTTCCCGAGTTTTTCTTATGTCTACGTTGCGGACACGATCTCGGGGGGTTTTTCCAGAAATTGATCTTAGGTCCTTCATCTCCGACGCATAAGTTGCACCTCATTCAAGAGCACTATACCCCGAGGCATGACAAGAGAAAAGAATAATTTCTAGGTGGGCCTCAACGTCAAATAAATAATAGAAAATAATATAATACTCACAGATGCCATCGCCAGGACTACTGCGAAGATGAAGAAGGTGTTTTTGAACAACATTTTACACCGAGTGTGATTAATGCAATTTATTTTTTGAAATATTTAGAGAAAAAAGGTCAATTTATATATTTAAAAAAAGATTGTAGCTGTTTGCATTTCAATCAAATGAAGGCTGTGCATACTGAATATCAAAGTCATGACGCATATCTATCAGTTCAGGCAGAGGGAATCAAGAAGGTGCGTTTCAAACAATTTTTTTTTAATTATTTAAAAAATCAAAACATAAAAAAAAAAAGTAGGATCTAGGTGCTAAAATGAGCCGAGTGTCAATAAGCTGTATATTGTATGCAGATGACGCTGTCCTACTTGCAGACAGCGAGCTACAAGTCCTGGTGAATAATATGTGTGGGGTATGCATGCGATACGATCTGATGATGAATGTGTCTTTTGTGTCAAGTCTAAGGTACCCCAGGTGCGTCTTGCCAGTCATGACATGCGGAGCCGAGACGTGGACAGTGACAAAAGATCTAGTCTACAGATTCAAGGTCGCCCAACGCGTTATGGAAAGAGCCATGCTTGGAATAACCTTAAGGGACAGATTTAGAAACGAATTTATTCGAAAACAAACCAAGGTGGGCTGAAGTGGCGATGGACTGGCCATATATGTCGGAGAACCGACGGCCGATGGGGGAGACGGGTTCTGGAGTGGAGACCGCGTACAGGATTCCGTAGATTCCCCCGCCCGCTGAACCGACGATCTGGAGAGGATTGCTGGACATGGATGGATGGGAGCGGTAATGGATAGGGGACGGTGGTGTGCTTTGGGAGAGGCCTACATTTGATGATTTGTCCCAAGGAACCTTCTCCACCCGATTCTATCGCATGCCTGATCCCTAACATCATCCCAAGTGACTGCTGTTTAACCTCGTCCTGCAGGACTCTTCTCCAGGTGGCTCTAGGTCTGCCTCGCTTCCTTTTTCCTCCCCTAGGGGACCAGTCTAGTGCGCCCTGAGCGATGCAGGCTGGGTTCCGTCTCAGAAAAACATGACATGACCAAATTAATCAAATTTTAAAGGTCGGTCATGCTAGAAGCCGGAAGAATCGACGTGCATGTATGACTCGCTGTATGAATATGGATGAAGCTAGAGAGGTGTGCCAGGATAGAGTAGCGTGGCGGCCATTCTATCTGCCTACCCCTGCGGGGAAACGGCGTGATGGTTTGTTGTTGTTTTTGTACCTTTGGGAAAAATCGGACGATCGATGATAGGGATGGCAAACTCATTCGAAAAATCAATTTTAGGAAAGCAGGGGGTCTACACAAAATAGAAAAAATTGGCGAGGGGTCTACGGGACAATAAAGTTTACGAACCTCTGCTTTAAATAATAATTAAATAAAACAATTTCTTTAACTCCTTCCACTTTTTTTTTTATTTAGACAGCGACCGGTTTCGCCAGGCTAACTGGCAGAGAATGTTGAAGTGTTATGTCTGGTCTGTATTACTCGATGGCTCGGAGACTTGGACCCTGAAAGTTCACACTATGAACCGGTTGGAAGCATTCGAGATGTGGTTGCACAGGAGAATGCTTCGCATACCGTGGACATATTTCGTCAGCAATTTGGAGGTTTCGAGACAACTGCTAAAGGACGTTAAGGTCCGTAAGATTTCATATCTGGGTCACATTGTGTCACGTCTTGGCTGTGCAACATAAGAGACTGGACCGGGATGAGACATGTGGGGGAGCTGTTCCGGGTTGCGCAAGACAAAGAAGCCTTCACCGGAGTGATCGCCTAAGATTCAACCCCCCCCCCCCCCTAACAACGTATAGCGGCCATTTTGGTAAAGAGATAGCTGTCAAATATGACAAAAAAAAATAATTAGTCTTGACATTTTATCATGGAACGCTACGCGCTTCAACAACGCGTTGAATTTTTTTAATCTCTTATCAAAGTCAGTGTTCTGTATATATATACTTAGCCGTCAGTGCAAAAATTTGAAACAATCGGATCGGTGGTCGTCAAAGTTCGAGCGCTCATAATATTATTTTAAAAAAACTTTATTTTGTTTTCAATATGGAGTTTTATACCATTGTTCTAGAAACAATAAATATCCTTCTAATTTATATTTCTTTTGGACATTGGTGTAGCAGACGTAGTTGTTGCCACTCTGAAATTTTTTGTCATGTGTATATTTTTTAATATGGAAAAAATGCTTTACATATCCCTGGATTTATCTGCAATAAATTAAATATTGAAAAATGTTCTAAACACCTGTAAAAATAAGAGCGACAGTGAAATATCACCTGCCTCAAGGAAAACGAACGTATGCCTGGAACATTTGAATAAGTAAGCATGAACTATTGATTATTTCTTGAACAATGATGTAAAATTCTAAAGGCATTAAAATTGATAGAAGCGTCATTTTTCTATAAGTTTCATTGTATTACTAACCGTAATGCAGCTCGTCATGGAGGGAGAGATCGAGGCAGAAGACAACTCTCATGGTTTTGAAACATCAGAAAATGGACAGTCTAATTCAAACAGACACACTCCAGCCCACGCTTTGTATTGGATGACGAAAGGGTTGCGTATTGTTTGGTGTCTATTTTTCTTCTTCTTCTTCGTTAGCCTTCATCGGTCCACTGCTGAACAACGGCCTCTTCCCTTCCTTTCCGCTCGTCTCTATTTTCTGCCAGATGCAGCCACATTCCCCCCCCCCCCTCCCACGGCAGCAATGTCGTTGGCCCACCTTTTTTGCGGCCTGCCGACGCTTCTCCTATTTTCCCATGGTCTCCACCTTATTATTTTCTGGGTCCATCTATCCTCACTCTGTCTCGCCACATGACCCGCCCATTGCCACTTCAGTCTCGCTAGTCGTTCCATGATGTCCGTTAATCTCCTCATTTCTGATTTTATCTCGGAGACTGACGCCGAGCATATGTCTTTCCATGGAACGCTGCGTGACTCTTAATATCTTTACATTTCTCTTGGTGAGGGTCATAGTCTCCATCCTATTTTTCTTATCGCGGATAAATTCTACGAATTCGATTTATGGTCGGCTAATTACAGGAATTACCCCTAAGTACGGCGTCAGAACTGTGGAGGAGCTATTTCCCGCCGGCCAGGACAGGGAAGCTTTTTCCCAAATGGTCGTAACGTCGGGGGGACCCTGCAGGACACGTGAAGGGAATATTATAAGGAACTCAAGGATAAGGGAGATATGCGAGGTAGAGGATGTCGTTAGGTGGGGAAGGCAAAGGAGAAGATACTGGTATATGGGCGTTTTTCAAAAAGTTTGCTCGTTGCGTAATAATTCCACTACGTCACATTCGGCGTTCCACTAATACATCACGTCGCGTAGTGGATGTGACGTATGATGCCAGTATTGAAACAAACTCCAAAATGCAGGTTTATGAATATGATTTTACTAAATATTACATTGAATTCAGATTCTAGATGTCGGTCATTTTTACCCATGAAAAGCTGTAAGTCAAACAATCAATACTTACATTATAGAATCACGTTCGTAGTGGAAAATAAAAACAGCACGTCGCGTCGTGACGCCCGACCACTATTCCACATAACATAATGCGACTGGTGTCAATTTACGAACATGGCGACCGTTGACGAGCTATAAAATGTTGCCATCAATCAAATATATACTTAGTTTATAGTAAATTTTTCGTTTAAATCAGTATATCGACGTAGCGTATACGGAATTTTCCACCAACGTCGTTTTGAGTGACTAAATAAAAACAGTATTTTATATTATTTTGAACTCTAATACGCTGTTATCTAGGAATATTATTGAATCATAAAATCCTTCCAAATAACATAAAACTCTTGGACAAGAAGTAGCTTATCAATGAATATTTTTCCTTTATAAAGTGCAAAAGGAGCGTGGGACACTAGAAAAATCACCACTTTTCTATCGTATATTCCCAATAATTAAGCAAAATAAACAGATATAAGTACTTTTGGATATGTGAATAATCAATTTGTGAGTTATTCTGTTGTTTTGAGATATAAAAAAAACAGTTTTAAAATCAATAGCCTTCAGAATTACCTCGAAAGTCATAGGACATGTAATTTTCGAGTAAACATTTTATTTGAAAAACACCCATACACACGTGAGGAGAATGGATCCATCCAGACTCTCTTTCATTGTGTTGCACGTCCAGCCCCAAGGTAGACGACCCCCGGGCAGACCACAAAAGAGATGGACAGCTGGGAGTCGACTTCACAGGAGAACAAGAAAAAAACTAAATCTAATCGAAAAATCGTTTTTCTAGCAGTATTATTTTTTAATAATCTTTTTACTGAAACCTCTTGATGGAGTTTACTTTAAATAATAATGAAATTAAACAATTTTTTATTATTTTCATTTCATTTTAATTTATTTAAATAAAAATCACAAACATTACAAACATATAATTCCAGATCGTTTAGAATTTATAAGAGAAGCATAAAAAAGCATTCAGATTAAGAATTAGAAAGAATAATAACATTGATATTGCATCCCTGAGGCAACTCTCACGATCATGAAATATGTCGATCTCCGAGGCGATAAGAATAAGATTGCCCTACCCACAGGCATAACCATTGGCAGGTTGGTTCTGCAGCGCATTAGTATGTACTTCCGCTATTTATCATTATTCCTACAGCGACCGGTTTCGTCAGGCTAGATGGCATCAACAGACTGGTTTCAACCAGCTGACCAAACTGGTTGCTGTCAAAATAAAGGTAAAAAAGTGGAAGTTGTTATTAATAAAAATTGTACAACATTTTGAATGTATACAAATACTTGTAGACGAATACTGGATTTTACCCATTGCGGGTTATCAATTCAAGGATTAATTGTATCTCAATAGAGACGAAGATGCAAATTGGAAACAGAATATGGTGATCGAGGTTTTTACAGGACTTATGACCTTTCATTGGTTGGGTTAAGCGCACGCTTTATGTAATACAACGTTCCCCATTCCACATTTCTTACGACCACTATGTTTGACAAATTTTTGGAAGTTGTATATATGTTAATATGTAACACCAAACTTCACATGTTAGTTTCAATCTACACACTAGCGTCATCTATGAAGATTGGATTTAAGCCATATTTATATCATATAAATTGGAGTGACATCTCCCGGCGTTATCTAGCAATACGTTAATGGCGGTAACCTATCACATTGCGATAATGTAAAAATCTTCTGCTTAATGCTTAAATCCAATCTTCATAGATGACGCTAGTGTGTAGATTGAAACTAACATTCTTCGTCTCTATTGAGATACAATTAATCCTTGAATGTAAATTGTTTAGAGAATTTAGAAAAGTAATGTTTCTTCTATTAATTCACTGCGAATTCCACTGCGAATTTTCCGGTATTTTTAATGTCAATTTATTATTGACGTGAGTTATCAGAAGAGAACTTGGAGCAGGTGATTAAATTTGTGTATTTAGGTAGCATGTTCACAGCGGTTGGCCGAACGGATAGTGACGTCAAAAGAATGGAGCTTTAAAAATAGTTACAGGAAACAAGAATTTATCAATGAATGCGAAAATGCCCGTTCACAGTGGAGTTCTGGCCCCAACCATTATGTACCTACGGAAGCGAAGCATGAAACTGAAAGAAAAGGGATGAAAAAATAATAAATGCGGTAGAGATGAGGTCCCTAAAACGTATGTAACAAAGTGTATGGAGCTTTAAAAATAGTTATTGGAAACAAGAATTTATCAATGAATGCGGAAATGCCCGTTCACAATGGAATTCTGGTCCCAACCATTGTGTATGGAAGCGAAGCATGGAATTGGCAGTAGAAGGATGAGAACAGAATAAATACAGTAGAGATGAGGTCCCTAAAACGTATGTGTGGTAGAATAATGTACAACAGAATTTCAAATGCTGATATAAGAAAGGAATGTAGAGCGGAAGAAAGTATTATGAACAAAATCATGAACGGATCGCTGCGTTGGTTTAAACATATGGAGCACATGGATGGAAAAAGAATGGTAAAGAAAATATACGTTAATGATGTTAATGGAGTAAGGAGTCGAGGTAGACCGAGAAAAACATGGCATGGCCAAATTAATCAAATTTTAAAGTTAGGTCATGTTAGAGATTGGAAGAATCGACGTGCGTATGTCACTCTTTATGAATGTGGAGGAAAGTAGGAAGGTTTATCAGGATGAATAAGTGTGACGGTTCATTCCCCCTTGCCTATCCGTACGAGGAAACGGCGTGTTGATTTGTTGTTGTTGAGTTATTCACCAAAATGGCGCTATAAAAATTAGCCTAATAATTATTATATCATAATTATAACTAACTAACTAACTAACCATCACGCCGTCTCCCCGAAGGGGTAGGCAGAAAGAATGGACTGCCACACTTTTCTTTCCTGACATATTTCTCTCGCTTCCTCAACATTCATACATCGTGTCATGCACGCGCGTCGATTTCTCTGACTCCTCACATGGCCGACATTCAATATTTGATTTATTTGATCGTGCCACGTTTTCCTCGGTCTTCTCTATTTCTGGTTCCATTTACATCATTAACATATAATTTTTTTACCATTCTTTCTTCATTCATTCTTTCCATATGTCCAAACCATCTTAATGATCCTTTCATTATTTTGTTCATGACACCATCATTCGCACCGCATTCACTTCTTATATTTTCATTCGGCACTCTATCATACACAGAGTATCCACACATTCTTCTAAGAGATCTCATTTCAACTGCATTTATTCTACTTTCATCCTTCTTTTGCCAGTTCCATGCTTCGCTTCCATACATAAGGGTCGGAAGAAGAACACCATTGTGCACTGCCATTCTAGCTTTTTTGATAGGTTTTTGTTTGCGATGACAACTTTAAGTGCACCATTCACTTTGTTGCCTGCCCCAACCCTTCTTTCAATATCCCTCTCCACTCGCCCATCTCTTGTAAACATACTACCTAAATACACGAACTCAACTACTTGCTCCAAATTTTCACCATTCACGCTAATGTTGCAGACTGTCGTGGTTTCTTCCTTTTCAAAAATCATTACCTTGGACTTATTAACATTCATCATCAGATCATTTCGCATGCATACCTCATACATACAATTCACCAGGACTTGTAGTTCATGCTCGTTGTCTGCAAGAAGGACAGCGTCATCCGCATACAAGAGACAGCTTACTGACACTCCGCTCATTTTGGCACCTACATCCAACCCTTTCAGCTCTTTCATACATTTGTCCATATACAGATTAAATAACCACGGGGACATTACGCAACCCTGTTTGACACCTTTATTGATATCGAACCAGGCTGTAAGATCTCCATTTACTCTGACACTAGCAGTGCTTTCTGTGTATAGCGACTTAATTGCCGTGATCAGTTTTGTACTTATTCCATATTCAGACAATATTTCCCACAACTTTTCTCTATTAACGTAATCATATGCTTTTTGCAAGTCGACAAATGCACAGAAAAGTTTGCGGTTTTTGGCCAGAAACTTCTCTGTCAATGTACGAAGTCCAAAAATTTGATCCATACATCCTCTGCCATTCATAAAGGCACCTTGCACATCCCAAACTTTGTTTTGGATGTGGAAGGTGCCTTTATGAATGGCAGAGGATGTATGGATCATCCCAAATTTTCTTACTCTTTCTATTAAAATTCTGCCATAGACTTTACCAACGACACTCAAAAGACTAATAGCTCTGTGGTTTCCACATTCCATACGCGATCCTTTCCTTTGTACAGGGGCATAATTACTGCTCTCCTCCAGTCTAGCGGCGTATATCCCTCCTCCAATCACTGGTTAAATAACTTACATAACCATGCAGAAACCACTTCGCCACCGCTTTTAATAAAATCTATGGCAATACAATCAAATCCAACAGCTTTGCCACTTTTCATTGCATTCACAGATCTTTTCATCTCATTCGTACTTATTTTCTCAATATTATCATTCATAGGTCCCGCACTCGCACTAGCTGTTATACTTTCGATTACGCTTGTATCACCACCATACATCTCCTTAAAATATTCCATCCATCTTTCTTGTATGATCTTACTCTCCGTTAACATTCTTCCCTCGTTGTCTAAAATTGCTTTCACACATCCACTATCAGGAGGATTTCGGGCTTTTTTTAAAACAAGAAAATCTTTTTTTTTAAGACATATTTTATGCTTTTAAGCAATAGCCATGTATGCAAAAAGAATTATTTATATATGGTATCTGCTTTTAATACTGACCACGCAGGGTACATCATCCATGTTCAGTTTCCAGTTTGCGTCTTCGTCTCTATTGAGATACAATTAAATATACATGTGACTTATTTATATCAACTTATAGATTCTCAGCTTAAATGGAATAAACATATAGAACATGTTAAAGAAAAGATTACTCCAATAACTGGAGTATTATTTAGATTACAGGGCATGTTATCCACTCCGTTGCTTCGCGCTGTTTACTACTCCATGATACATTCTCATCTGTCTTATCTTTCCTGTATTTGGGGCTTTAGTACAAAGAAGAAAGCTTCTGAGATTCAGGTGATCCAAAATCGGGCTGTTAGAAATATTTTCCGTCTACCGTGGTACACTCATGTAAGGGACCTATATTCTCAGACGAAAATAATTCCGTTTCAAATCCTTCCAAAATTAGAGATCACTAAAACTATACTACAAATAGTAAAGTCATCAACGCACTCTAATACTCGACCAATATTCAATACGGACGTACACCAACATGATACGCGCTCACAGAATAAGATACATATATCAGCGGTGCATTCAACTAGATTCGGTGTAAAATCCTTACAATTTATAGCCTTTACAGAATTTAATAAACTCCCTAATGATTTAATAATGATGTCGAACCAAAAACTTCAATCTGATAAACTTAAAAGTAATTTTCTCAAGCTTTATAGTGATCTACTGTAGCAGTGATCTACTTCTCTTTCGTGACTTTGCTCCCTCGCACGACTTATCTAATCTAAAGTTTCTAATTTTGTTTATATGCACATATTTTCTCTTTGTAAAATAATTGTATAAAGCAACAAAATGTTCATAGTGTAAAATGTTTTAGTTTTAAGTCAATTTCCTTTTCTGTTTTCTAAAGGTCCATAATTATTTTATATGTAACTTATCCCTTCTGTCCCATAATGAGTTTTCTACTCATGGGAATACAATGTATCTATTGTATGTTTATAAATAAATAATAAATAAAAAAAAATAAAAAATAAAAACTAAATAACCGTCAGGCCGTTTCTCCGAAGTGGTAGGCAGAGAGGGGCGTCACACTGCTATATCCTTACATATACGAGTACATTAACGACCTTCGTGGCCGAGTGGTAAGTTCATTGACTACCACTCAGAAGGTCCCGGGTTCGATTCCCGGCGAGGGCAGTGTGATTGTCACACTGTCTTTGGTCTAGAGCATAATTCATTCAACTCATTGGTCAAGAGCCGGCACGAGTGTGGTTCGGTGATATGGAGTCGCCACCAGGCGAGATACTCGCTCATGTTAGAGAGGGTTCAGAAAAGATTTCTGAGATATTTCTACGTGAGGGAGTTTGGTAGCTATCCGTGGCTTTATCCCACTGCATTCCTCTTGGGCATGCTGGGGACCAATAGTTTGCAGATAAGAAGGGATGGGTGCACACTTAACCATTTATTCAGAATTATCAGGAGATTCTTTGAGAACTACGTTATCTTGGAGGTTATCCATCTTTATGTTCCTGGTGGTTATCTTCGACAGCGCTAGCACAGACTGTTTTATCTCCTAGCATGCAGAACCAACCTACCTCTGTTAATGCCGGTGGGGAGAGCAATCAAACTGCTGAAAGTGATCGCTTCGGAGATCGACGTCTTTCATATTCGTGAAAGTACGTTCAGAAGACAAATACTCTTGACTTTGGAGAGTACCTCGCATTCTTAATGTCGAACCATCTCTCATGCGTTACTGGTATAATATATTTTTTATATTTTACCTGTTCTCAAAAGATGCCTTAAAACTATAATTATTGTTTGTAATATCTTTTGAGAAAATAAAGTGATTTGATTTGATTTGATATTGTCATGCACGCACGTCGATTTCTCCGACTCCTCGCATGACCGACATTTAATATTTGATTGATTTGATCGTGTCACGTTTTCCTCGGCCTTCCTCTATTTCTAGCTCCGTTCACATCATTTACATATACCTTCTTCGCCATTCTATCTTCACTCATTCTTTTCATGTGTCCAAACCATCTTAACGAACCTCTCATTATTTTGTTCATAACACTTTCATTCGCATCGCATTCACTTCTTATACTTGCATTTAACACTCTATTGTATACAGATTTTCCACACAATCGTCTTAGAGATCTCCTTTCTACTGCATTTATTCTACTTTCATCCTTCTTTTGCTAGTTCCGTACTTCACTTCCTACATTCTGTATATTAATTATAGTTATTATTTACCCCTTACATGTTTTCCTCGGTCTTCCTTTCTTTCTAGCTCCATTTACATCATTAACGTATACTTTATTTGCGTAATTTATTCATTCATTCTTTCCATGTGTCCAAATCTTCCCGACGACCGCGACCCTTTCATTATTTTGTTCATAACACTTTCATTCGCACCGCATTCACTTCTTATACTTGCATTTGACACTCTATCACATAGGTAGGTTTCCAATCTTTTCTGGGCCACTGCCCCCTTTAAAAGAAAAATAAACTTCAACGCCTCCCTCCTTCTCCTTCTTCTTAAAGTGCCCTGTCAGGTCCCCCCGACGTTGGCGATCACTCTGGTAAACTCTACCCTATCCTGCGCTGTCCGGAATAGCTCCTCCACAGTTCCGATTCCCGTCCATTCCCTCACATTACGCAGTCAAGAGATCTGCGTTCTCCCTGCCCCCCTGCGGCCCTCTATTTTCCCTTCAATATTAGATGCAGCAGGCGATACTTCTCTCCTCGCAGAACGTGACCCAGATATGAAATCTTGCGGACTTTGATCAATGTCAGCAGCTCTCTATTTACTCCTGCACGATTCAGGACTTCTGTGTTCGTCACTCTGTCTGTCCATGGGATCCTGAACATTCTCCGGTGAAGCCACATTTCAAATGCCTCTAACCGGTTCATTGTATTTACTTTTAATGTCCATGTCTGTCATGTAATGCCCCCCTTCGCTAAAAGTTTTTCCAATAAAGGGAAAATGATTACAATACATACAATAACAAAATAAACCAATGTTTAAGTTTAATTTGTTTTATTAGTACCTACGTGATTCTTCTTTTTTCTGGGTCCTGTCAGGTCTCCCTAACGTTGACTATCACCCTTGAGTAAGCCTCCTTTCTTCATAGATGACCTGGGGAAAAATATCCAGAGTGGTATCCCCTTGCCTTCTCTGGAGAATATTCTGTCGGGGTTACCTTCCCTTATCTGGGTGTATCCAGTTTTATGGCGCTGGAAGATCGCCATTCGTCCTCTCTCTATCTGCTATGGCACTAAGTAATATGTGCCACATTGGGTTCGCGGTGTCTTTAAAAGACCTCTCGTGGACGCTAGAGAGTTGGACTTGATAGTAGTGTTGCTGTTCTAAATGCAACATGGCGCCTTACGACATTTTGTAGAGGCATGTTCCACCAAAACCCCATCGTAGCCCAACTATGCTTTTGAACCCCACATTTTTTTAATTAAATTAATTCCAGGAAGATAAGGAAGGGTGTGATGCGAAATAAAACATTGTTTTCCTATTGCTATATTGTATTTCAAATCAATTAATAATTCGTTTCAAATCAGTGTACAATGTGCTGTGAGTGATTTATGTGCATGGTGAATGCACCAACTCAAGATGAATGGTGAGTTAGAGTGTTTTCTTTAGGAGTCATCGGATCTTGGAGTATTTGATATGTTTAACAATACTTAATGGCCCCCGTGGCCCCCCTTGCCCCCGTGGCCCCCCTTGCCCCCGTGGCCCCCCTTGCCCCCGTTGCCCCCGTGACCGTTGTTGCCCCCGTGGCCGTTGTTGCCCTTACCACTGACCTTGCCACCGGCAGCGGACACCTGCAAATAAAAATGAAAGCAAATTAAACAATGTAAGAATAAAAAAAACAAATTAACGTGCCATGTCTCTCTTTCTCTCTCTGGTTTCAACCCTGGGATTGGTTTGCAGCAATTTCCTCTATTCTTAGTAACTTGGAACAGGTGAGGGAATTTGTGTATTTAGGTAGCATGTTTACAGCGGATGGCCGAACGGACAGTGATGTTGAAAGAAGGGTTGGTGCGGGTAACAAAGTGAATGGAGCTTTATAAGTAGTTATTGGAAAAAATAATTTTTCAATGAAAGCGAAAATGGCCGTTCACGATGGAGTTCTGGTCCCAACCCTTATGTATGGAAGCGAAGCATGGAGCATGGAAGCGAAGCAATAGAAGCCTTAACTGTAATTGATTTTTTGTAATAGCTTTTGAGAAAATAAATTAATTTGATTTAACAAGCCCAAGTAAACAAGGCAGCTGCAATCTCTGGCGCTCTAAAATCCACAATATGGAAAAATAAAGACATGGCCATTAAGAGTAAGATGAGAATCTATAAAGCATGCGTAAGACCAATAATAACATATGGCGTAGAAGCAAGGGCAGACCCAGTAAGGACCAAACAAGTTTTGAGGACTTCCAAAATGAAGACACTGAGGACGATAGCAAGCTAGACACTGAGAGGTCGCGTGGGGAACACCAGCATAAGAGAGATTTGTGAGGTTAAGGACGGATATAAGACGGAGCAGACAGCTACAAACGGTCATGTCCAAAAACTCCTATATTGCATTACATTATCAGTCTCATGGGACTCGTCCTCGTGGAAGACCTCCCAAAAGACGGAAGGACAGCTGGGAATCTACCTCACATGAGGAGCAACTCTGGAGAACAGACCACATAGGTCTACGACAAGGAAGAATATGAAGATTTGATTTGATTTGATAAAACAATGAATGATAAAATTTCGAATGAAGTTATCAGAAAGGAATTTGAAGTGCTTAGGTGTTCGATTGAGGTGTCAGGTAATCCTTACAGAAAATCCTACAGAGGAGGCATGGGGAAACCACTCTCGTAACCCAGATCATCACTGCGACGAAGAATCGATAACACTCAAGTGTCCTAACATGACACCGAGAGGATAGAAGGATTTTATGTTGGACCTCCGCGTCAAATTCATAATTGAACAATTAAAAATAATAAAATACTTACGGACACCATCGCCAGGACTACTGCGATGAAGAAGAAGAAATGTTTGAACAGCATTTTACACCGAGTGTGATAAATACAATTTATTTATTGGATTGTCCAGAAAAAATCTTCGATTTATATACACAAAAAAAAACAAGCTGATGTTTGCTTGGCCACCAAAATATGGCTATCAATCAAATAAAAGCTGTCCATGTTAAATATTTTAGTTATGACGCATATTTCTCAGTTCAGGCAAA
The DNA here is from genome assembly GCA_022606425.2 of Lepidostoma basale. Lineage (NCBI taxonomy): Eukaryota > Metazoa > Arthropoda > Insecta > Trichoptera > Lepidostomatidae > Lepidostoma > Lepidostoma basale. The sequence continues at coordinate 30,085 of JAHDVF020001174.1, forward strand.
GAGAATCAAAAATATATATTTTTAGTCAGTTTTTATTTTATTGTTTTTTAAATATATAAAACATAAATAAAAACTGCTGGATATAATGGAGCTTACGGAATAAGAAATAGAAAAGACCGAGGAAAACTTGACCACATCTGGTTGATTGTTTCATATGAAGATGTTATGAAATTAAACCATTTCGCTGGTAAACTGTTCCTTCGGTTCAAATGCAGGAGCCAGACAGCCAGATGATCTATTAAATACACAAAAAAATTAAAAAGCAATTAAAATATATATATTTTACAAAGTGGACCATGATTTGATCCTTGTGGGACGCCGCTTTACGAAACTTCAAATGAAAGATTTAAATGCGGTAACATAATAAAATATTAAATCAAAACAATTATTCATCATCATCATCGGGACGGGACTGTCTTCATAAGTGACTTCCACTGGTTAGGTCTGATGCTGTCCATCTTAGTCCTGATTCATCCAGGGTCCTTCGATCATCCGCAGTAGATCCAGTACATCTTAAACTACACATAACAAAAAAACAAAAAGTATTAGTTTACACATTTAAATTCATTATAATAACATTATTATTGTACAGGATGTTTTTTTTTAGAGCTTTGGTTTTTAAACTGGCAACATTGTTTCTACAGACTATTAATTTAAAAGTTTACAGTTGATTTGTAGTCAATGCGTTTTGCAATTTTACGATAAATAGACTGACGTCAGAACAGCGCTTGCAAATTGTGCAAATTTATTTTGTAAATTATGGTTCGGTTCGCCAAATTGCCAAACTTATCGTGCACTACGCCCTTTTACTGTCTACATAATCGTCCATCCGAGCAAGTTATTTAGAAGACCATGGATCGTTTTCGCACCACGTACACTCTAGTGGATAATACACTCCACAAAGACGACAATTGTCGAAAATTGGATTTCACGATTGATTTCATTCGAGCTAGCCGTTGCGCACATATGCCCGAAATGAAATATTTAAACAATAATGGCATAAAATTATCTATCAATAAAGCCAATATCATAGGCATTAACATTATTTTAATGTGTTTTTTTTTTCATTTTGAATATGTATTGTATAACTCTAAAAAAACACCTATACAGAGCTACGCGCAGGTCGCAAGTCGCACGAATATTAGCTTAGGCAGTGGGCTACTTGTATTCCACGCGACGCACGCGCCTGTTTATAAGTTAATGATCCTTTCAACACTTTCATTCGCACTCCATTCGCTTCTTATATTTGCATTTAACACTCTATTACACAAAGATTTACCACACATTCATTATAATTCAGTTAATTTGAAATAGATTAATTCCAGGAAAATAAAGAACGGGGTAATGTGAAATAAAACATTGTTTTTCTTTTGATACATTTTAATTCAAATCAATAAATAAATAGTTTTGAAAACGGTGTATAATGTACAAATAATATTGATGAAGATAATGTGATTTATGTGCATGGTGTATCACCCAACTCAAGCGGAATGGGTTGATTAGAATGCGTTTTCTTTAGATGTTCTTGAGGTTTTGATATGTTTAACAATATGGCTTGGGGGGGCAGACTGGAACCTTGGGGGGGCAAATGGGCACCTTGGGGGGGCAAACGGGCACCTTTGGGGGGCAAATGGGTGCCTGTTTGGGGATCAGGCACTTCAACAGACCGAGGGTGGCTGCGGCAGATGACAGCTGCAAATAAAAATGGAAACAAATTAAACAAGACGGGAATAAAAAACAAATTAAAATGCAAGAATAAAATCACACCATATTTCGATCCATTTAAAATATAATATATATATGATTATTCTTCTTCTTCATTTCAGACAATTTATCTCCACTGTTCTTTTTTTGTATACAACAGGTTTTTGAACCCAATTACTTTATACAGTTAACACATATGCATATAATCTTCTTCTTCTTCCTCAGCCTATTCCCATCCACTCCTGGACAAAGGCCTCCTCCATTCGCTTCCATGTCACTCTGTCTTGTGCAGACTGCATCCAGGTTATTCCGACGTGTCTGTTCAGATCATCCTTCCACCGTAGTTGCGGTCGCCCTGCACTTCTCTTCGCCGTCCACGGTCTCTAAGTCAGCAGTCTTCTTGTCCACTTTTCATCTGAGCTTCTGGCCACGTGACCTGCCCATTGCCATTTTAGAGTCGCCACCCGGTGGATGATGTCAGTGACCTTTGTTTTTTCTCTCACCGTATCGTTTCTGACTCTGTCTCTTAGGCTTATTCCTAACATGGCTCTTTGGGTCACTCGTAGTTTCTCAGCACTTTGTTTGGACAATGTAACAGTTTCAAGACCATAAGTACCAACCGGTAGAACGCAGGCTTCGTAGACTTTTCGTTTCAGGTTGATCGGTATTTTCCGGTTTTTAAGGATGTAACTCATGTTTCCGAAAGCTGCCCAGCTTAGTCCAATTCATCTTTTTAGCTCTGCAGTTTGGTTATCTCGGCATATAATACACATTAATAAATATAAATCGACAAATTGAAAGGAATGAAAATTTAAAGGACGCATAGGTTATTTGGAAAATGTCCACATCGGCTGACACCTCATTCAGGAGCACTATACCTCGAGGCATGACAAGAGAAAAGAATAATTTCTAGGTGGGCCTCAACGTCAAATAAATAATTGAAAATAATATAATACTCACAGATGCCATCGCCAGGACTACTGCGAAGATGAAGAAGATGTTTTTGAACAACATTTTACACCGAGTGTGATAAATACAATTTATTTATTGAAATATCCAGAGAAAAAAAGTCAATTTATAAATTTAAAAAAAGATTGTAGCTGTTTGCATTTCAATCAAATGAAGGCTGTGCATACTGAATATCAAAGTCATGACGCATATCTATCAGTTCAGACAGAGGGAATCAAAAAGGTGCGTTTTGAACAAGTTATTTAATTATTTTAAAAATCAAAACAAAAAAAAAACAAAAAAAAAAAAAAATTTGGATGTAGGTGCCAAAATGAGCCAAGTTTCAATAAGCTGTATATTGTATGCAGATGATGCTGTCCTACTTGCAGACAGCGAGCATGTTCATGCAAGTCCTGGTGAATAGTATGTGTGGGGAATGAATGCGATACGATCTGCTGATGAATGTGTCTTTTGTGTCAAGTCTAAGGTACCCCAGGTGCGTCTTGCCAGTTATGACATGCGGAGCCGAGACGTGGACACTGACAAAAGATCTATTCTACAGATTCAAGGTCGCCCAACGAGTTATGAAAAGAGCCATGCTTGGAATAACCTTGAAGGACAGATTTAGAAACGAATTTATTCGACAACACACCAAGGTGACTGAGGTGGCTCTGAGGATATCTGTCGGAGAACTGGCGGCCGATCGGGGAGACGGGTCCTGAAGTGGAGACCGCGTACAGGATTCTGTAAATACCCCTGCCCGCTGTAAATATCTGAAGAGGATTGCTGGACATGGATGGATGGGAGCGGCAATGGATAACGGGTGGTGACGTGCTTTGGGAGAGGCCTACGTTCGGCAGTGGATGACAGACGGCTGATGATGTACGCGGCAATCTCTTGACTTCTTCTTCTTGTCCTGTCACACCTCCGTGGTGCATAGGGCCTCAAGGAACCCTCTCCACCCGATTCTATCGCATGCCTGATGCCTAACATCATCCCAAGTGACTGTCATTAACCTCGTCCTGAAGGACTCTTCTCCAGGTGGCTCTAGGTCTGCCTCGCTTCCTTTTTCCTCCCCTAGGGGACCAGTCTAGTGCGCCCTGAGTGATGCACGCTGGGTTCCGTCTCAGAGTGTGACCGATCCACAGCCATTTGCGCTTAGCAACTTGTTTTCTAATTGGCTTTTCGCCTGCCGTGGTCCAGAGAACAGCCGTGGGCTCCACAGCTCTCCACCAAGGTCAACCCTGTGGAGAGTTTGTTTCAAACAGTGTGGCACGGCCTTGAAGCTGACCGAAAAGCAAAAAAATATGTTTAGTAATACATACAACACCACAAAATAAGTATTTGAAAAACTTTTTTGTTTTTCTTACATGACCCTACTTACAAAGCAAAAGACCAATAGTTCTGTACTGTTTGAACTAATGTGTATATATAAATCCTTTATGATTTCATTGTTGTCATAATGATATTAATATTATTTGCTCAAGTTGGAAAACATGTGTTAAAACAATCGTTAACGTTTTGTTTGAACATGTGTTAAAGTGGACTAACGAACAATAATATAACCCGTTTAGTGGATTTACGCAATATACGAAAACATCAAACAGTTATCTCTTCTTCTTTTATATATTCATCAGTACTTTGTTTTGCGGTTACAACACTTAAATACAAATATGTTATAATCAAAATTTACGAATTAACCCAAACATGTCTCGGAAAACAGAAGCCCTTCATCTTCTCTTCTTTTTCCGACGGCGCTACAGCCCATATCAAGCCTTGGCCTTCGTCAACTTTCGCCTCCAGCAGTCCCTGTCTTCGGCAGTCATCCTCCAGTTCTACCTGAAGAAGTTTTGCTGCATCCCTCTTGGTGTCCAGTCATAATGGAATTTCTCTGGACTTCTTCATCTTATCGATCATTCCTCAATTTCAACAGCTGACAATGATATCGTTCCCAAAAACTCCACAAAGCTTCTTGGTGTTTATCTTGACGCAAATCTGTTTCTAAAATCCCAAATTAATAACACGGTCAGCGCTAGTTTCTTCCACCTAAGACGATTAAAATCCGTCAAAAGGGGTATTCCCCATGACACTTTCAAAACTCTTGTAAATTCCTTCGTTGTGTCATGACTTGATTATTGTAATGGAATTTATGCAAACATTCCAAAACAACAAATAAACAAACTTCAATCTGCGTTCAATGCAGCAGCAAGACTCATTAAAGGCATTCCAAAAAAGTCCCATATAACACAACATCTCAAAGAACTTCACTGGCTTAAAAGTCCAGAAAGAATCCAGTATATTTTTATTTATTTATTTATTTATAAACATACAATAGTTACATTGTATTCCCATTAGTAGAAAACTCATTATGGGACAGAAGGGATAAGTTACATATTAAATAATTATGGACCTTCAGAAAACAGAAAAGAAATTGACTTAAAACTAAAACATTTTACAATATGAACATTTTGTTGCTTTATACAATTATTTTACATATTATTTTATCATTTTAATACATCATAAATTGCACTATTTAAAAGAAATATAAAAACAGATTTAAATAGTGAATTCCATTAACTTAATAGTATTCACCATATGAAAATAAAAAAAACAGAAAACATATAAAAATAATAATTTTAATAAAATTGATGTTAAAAGTGCAACTATATTTCTAATATCATTTAGGTATTTCTACTCAACTTCTATTAAATTAACTAAATCATCATATCATACAGTTTTTAATTTTACACAATTGCGGATGATATGAAATATGAACACAGTTCGAATACATGTTAATAAGAAAATCTAAATAATATCACTGTCTTTCTAGTAGTATTCATATTCAATATCTATCCAAAATATACCTACACTTATTCTCACATACACATTCATAATAAAACACAAACACGTACATACACTTACATTTAAATGCATGATAATGCACTTACACACCAAAATTACATTACAGAGAGTTACCTAAGAGCATTACACTACATTGAAATACATTACAGTGAAGTACATTACAAATAAGTACAGCACAGAGAAGTATATTACAGAAATATAGCTGAAAGCATTACATTAGAGAGATATACGAGTAGGTACATTACAATAATATGCTGGACAGTCTTCAAAGCGCTACATGGAATGGCACCAAGTTATATATCTGAACTCTGTATAACGGACAGCCTAAATTCAAGAAAATCCACACTTCGCTCGGCGAACTCCTCAGCAATAGGAAGATTAGTTGAGCCGAAGCGTTGCCCCAGTACAAATTTCGGGGATCGAGCGTTCGCGGTAGCCGGTCCATCAGCTTGGAACAATCTCCCTTCACACCTTAGATGCATAAATGATCCGACAGATTTCAGATCTAAACTGAAAACCCATCTTTTTCATATTTCATACACAATTTAAACGTTTATACTTTGTTCTACTATACTTTTTAACCGATCGCGAAAATCAGATGCAGCGTTCACATTTAGATTTTTAAATTTAAAACACGTCTTAATGCGCCCTTGAGGTGATTACATCACAAAAACGGCGCTATAAAAGTTAGCATATTATTATTATTATTATTATTATTATTATTTATGCTTTTGGAGACCCGTGAGTTCGGCATCCTCTGTACATGTCCAGCCCATTTCAACCTTATTTATACCCTAGATCCAAATAACGTACCAATTCCACTACACATCTACATCTACATCTACATCTACATCTACATCTACATCTACATCTACATATAAATAAAACACAATCTGGGTTCTGTGTGTCTCCTTCTTTCTCGGTGATTCCTCATCAGATCCTTTTGATTCTTGGGGAATGGACTAAGTGGAATTTAGCGGTCGTCATAGGCATATTTTCGTTATTAATCGAGCTCTAATTAACTTTATAAATTAATCAATTAATTGAAAATTTTCGTAGTGCAAACGAATATAGACCTTAATGTTCGTATCACCTGAGTATCAATCTTTTGAGTCTATATTCGTTTGACACGGTCTGGAGAGAATTCAGTCTCCATGTAATTTTGTGTAGTGGCAACAATGTGTTTTGCTTTCTGACAGTCCAATATATTGCGTTTTACTTTGGGATGTATAATACTTAATACGTTTTACTTATTACGTACTAAAATAATTGGTTGTTTAATTGGTACAGTCTATTTTATTGGCCATATTTTAATGTACATTAATGCAGACAGGTAATTATACTTCTTAATTTTGGCGAGTATAATTTTTACACGTCATTTTGAGGTTATGAACGAAATTTTATTTTTTCGTGTGGCTGAAACTTATTCGTCTAGAGTTATAGCCGTTCGATTGGTCACGTGGTCTCTGAACTGTCAATCTACTGTCAATCTCTTTGTACGTCGTAATATTTTGTAGGTATGAAGTTTCGGTACTTTTAGGTTATGAAGTTTCTGGGATTAAAGTTATTTCAAAGGATGATAGCGAAAATATAAAATATTGGACGTCGAAGCTCTACAAGAATATGAAGAAACTTGCTTCCGTAAGTATAATATAATATTTATATTTCTAATTCATAAATATATTTTCAGTTTATTCTATTTTGCTGTTTTCTTTATACGCATGCTTTGGTCAGGGAAATTGTTACATTACCACAGCAACGGTAAGAAAGTTCTAATGATATACAATATGAATTACAATATGAATGAATGACACAATTCTTATGACTTTTTCCGTTTATTTCTAGGAAAATAAAGTAACGGATCAGAGATGGGACGAAAATTACCGATGCAGCGTGCAAAATAACTTCGTTAAAATGGAATTAGATCAATCAAACAACGGATGATCAGTGAATTAGATGTACTCTGGAGTGGCGAATGAGAACCGGCTCATTTTTACATTACACAATATCACATTTGCACAAAACATTAATATGTTTAGAGAAACAAAACTCTTGATTTTGTTGTCCATGAAAATCACATCAGAGCCAATAAAGTAAGTTTCTACGATCGTGATTTCGCTGTTGTCACATGCACCTTTCATGACTAAAAACATTGTCAAAGCGCCCTTGAGGTGAGCTATTCACGAAAACGGCGATTATACAAATTAAACAAACAAACAAACCATCACGCCGTTTCCCCACAGGGGTAGGCAGAGAGAATGGACCATAACACTACTCTATCCTGGCAAACCTCTCTAGCTTCCTCCACATTCATACGAGTCATACACGCATGTCGATTCCTCTGACTTCTAACATGACCAACCTTTAAAATCTGATTAATTTAATTAATTTGACAAATTAATCAAATTAATCAGATTAAAAGGTTTTATCAGTTTTATCGTTTTTATAAAGAATTTTGACAGGTGTACAAATAAATTTTTCATTTGTTCAAATGACAATTTGAAT